>JAQFJB010000009.1:3998921-4011359 GCA_029874875.1 Naso minor
CTCTATCATGTCAGCGACATTTAGAGGCGGGACAGATGCCGTAACATTTGTATTTTGAACACGGACACATCCCTGATTGCTTTGAAGCTTTCTGGCTTTCACAGGTTGCATGCAGACTACAAACCTTCAAAACACAGTGTGTTTGCATCAGCCACACAGCTCTGACAACACTGAGGAACCAAACTGGCACAGCAATCTGCTTCTCCAGCTCAAGTCCAACTTTTTATGTGTGGCAGCAGTTTTTACCACAAAAAACCCAAAAGTGAGCTGAGGAGTGAAATCTGATCACAAGTGCTTACTTGTGAAACATTTGACACCAACCTGACAACAAGTGAGAACTGCAATCAATAGCTATTATATCGATATAGAGGGGATAATGCATTGTAAGTGTCTTTTCCTGGTTTTAAAGGCCGCATCACAGAAAAAAAAATTGGTGGTGAAATTTCCTGAACTTGTCAAACTGTTCTAGTTACTCTAATATTTGTCTTTACTCCCTTATGCATTATCTCCACATTACCAATGATTATTTATTAACAACCTACTTGTTTCAGTATTTTGTAAAAGCACTAACAATTATATATACAACACTGTAGTAAAATCAATATTGAATTTTTGGTAAAAATATTTTGATATTTGATTTTGTCTGTACAGCCTAACTACAGTATTTTACATAATTTTTATGTGGGAACATAACAGGAAGGAAAATCCTGTCTTGCATTTTAATCAGTCTGGTCGACTTAAAGAGCTTGTGGAAATCTTAAACGTGGCCTTGAACATTTAGCCATATATACATACATATACTACACATACATATATATACTGTGCTTATAAGAATTGACTTTTGCTCTATATCACTCCCCTAAAATGACAATATGAGTCAAACTCATAAAAACTCATAAAACAAGAATGACTTACACGTCTCTCAATCAAAACATAGAAAACAAAAGATGTAGTTTGATGACTTGTGAAGCAGCATTGGATCTGTTTTGTTTTGTTTTTGTTTATTTCACTGTTAAACATCCTCCACTGCAGATGAAAATCTCTGTGAGTGACTCAGGCAGAAATGTTCACAGACAAGGTCATTTATTTAAGTTGATTCACATTAAATTTAGTCACTTTTGCTGACTGTCCTCCTCAATCTCTGACTGGTGTTACCCAGGAAGTCAGCATCAGAAGACAAATGAAATGCACCATTACTTTAAACATCACCTTGACACAAAAAGCTGTTTTTTTTAGGTATCATAATGTGGAAATTTTACATACTGTAAGTTTAAGAAACAAGTGACCTCAGTGGTGCAAATTAAAAGTAGATATGGTGGTGGATGGTTAGAAATACAAAGAATGTTAATTTGATGCCACATATTTTGACCTGTCTCCTATAAATTTTCAACATTTCCTTAATCTTAAACAAGTTACGATAGTTACCTAACACCAGACTCAAAACTAAACCTGAAACTAAAAAAAACTACTGGCAGCAGTTAAGAAAACACTTTTATGCGTTATGTGTCAAACCATCATCTGTTGCTTTTAAAGAATTCACAAAAAATGTATTTCGTGCTTTAGTTCAGCCAACTTTTGGCAAATAGAAACACAAAACAGCTCTTAACAGAGTTACTGTGATGTGGGGCATGAATGAATGCATGACTGCTCAAACTGACACTTCCTGGAGGAATAAAGGTCACTGACAAATTTCTGATCCTGTAACTTATGACAATGCATTCTCAGTTCAATTCAGAAACCAGTGTGCTCTGCAAAACATGTTCCTATTAGCCATTTATAACACTCAAAATGCTCTTTCAAGCTTCCTCATCCCTGTGGCTGTGCACCGCTTTAATTGGAAACCCCTATAAAGACCCTCAGCGGGCCTCGTCTGGACATGTGCACCACTCTGACCCTGAAAACCACTGTACCGTCACCGGGCAGCATGCAGGCGAACTGCACGCTGGATGCTCACTGACGCAGAACAGACTGTTTACAGATTGTGAGAGAATTGAGAATATAAATAGGCTTTTGCTCGACCGGTCTCATTCTTGCTGCCCGTGTCACACTGCGATGAGGTCAGCATGAACCTTGAAGCCTGTGGCAACAGAAAAACTTTGCTTTGCTTCGGCGTTAAACTCCACTGACAGCCTAGTGTTCCCCCTTCAAATAAACTCGCGTCCCCTGCTCCCACATCGTCTTTTCTAATAATGTTTGGATGCCTACAGATCTTGAAACAATGAAAAATTCAGTATTTATTGACACCTTTCATAACATTTTTACCATGCAGTAAAACAACTTTTACTATTGTCAATTCGAGTAGAAGCTTCTGTTTTGGATTTTCCATCCTTAGTTATTCCTCAATGTGAAAGTCAAGCGCATTTTTATCTGGATCCCCTGAGGGTTACACACACTCATTCTTCCCAAGGCTACCAGTCATTTTTCTTTAAGCTGTGCAGTGTAATCCACCCTTCGCTATCCTAACCCGCAGACAAACTTACTGATATTCTTCCAGGATTTGCTCCATTTACCCTGCAGACTCTCTGAGCAACGTCACAACAATAAATCGTGCCGGTTGTGAGCAGACAACGCGTTCTGTCTCAGGACTGCTTGCCGCTTCACTATGAAGGACTGTCAGAGTGTCAGTGTGAGTGCTTCCTCCCTGTCTGTCTCTCTCAGTCTCTCACTCACCCTGTGCGACTGCTGGGAGTTTGGGGAGGAGGGGAGGTGGAGGGATGGGGGAGGCTTCCTTAGCGAGTTGTCAGAGGGGGGAAGAGGAACACCTCTGGGGTCATTCTTGCTGTAGTTGTGCATAAACACAGCATGCAACACCAACAGTAGAGCTACACATTCACAGCTTCTTTATGTTTATATATATCGCTTTTTCTGTTTGTTCATTACTATTTGTTCATTAAGGGGGATGCCTTCCCCCTTGTTAGCAAAATGCATCCCCCTTTGTCAACCTGCCACTCCCCTGCTTAGAAAGTGCAGGCGCAAAGGGGTCGTTTAGTTAAATGTAGTCTGCGTGACTCCCTGACCCTTTCTTTGACACAAGTTTGTGCAGGTTAGAATCTTTGACCCAATATGGCTCTGAAATATCAGCAGTCTGACTACGCTGTGTGGGGCCCGACTGATTCGACTGAATCCATTTGCCAATGTAAATGGCCGATATTAGCTTATCAAAGATATGTCAGTATCTGTGTATATGTTCTTGGATATTAAAAGGTTTTTTAGCATTATTACAACTTGTTTACCGTTTACTTCTGTACCTTTTTGCTACAAGAAAAGACAATCTGCCACAAATTTGCCCCATTTGTGTGTCTCTCATACTTTTTGACAGGCAGGCAGATACCTGGCTGCATGCCACGGTTGTATCACTGCACATGTGCGGCAGCTCAGCAAGTGAAGTGGTGTGGCAGAGGGGACAGCGTTAACTCAAGAAAGTATTCCTGCTGTTAGTTTATAGATTATGGGCCAGACTTGGCTGTGTAGTGATGGCAGAAAAATTACATTTAAAGGAGGTGTTGACTATAAAGCAATATACACAATAATTCACAAAGGAATTTTCATTTTCCGTAATGCAAAAGTACTCTAACGAGTTACTTTTCTCAGAAGGTAATTCTGTAATGTAACATGTTACTTTTTAAATGGTAGTAATTTTGTAATGAGATAAGTTACTTTTAAGAGTAACGTTCCCCAGTTCTGGTCACAAGCATATGACTACCACATTCAGCCTATATTATATATGTATATCTATAATATCGGTTGATATATCAAATATCAGAATTTTCTTGTTCCCTAATATCGATATCGCCATCAGGCGAAAAAAATCCCACATCGGTCAGGCCCTAATGTTGTGTATTCATAAATCCATCGTGCTGAAGTTTCACATAAAATTGCATTGACATCTTTTTCTTTAAGTCGGGCTCTCTACACTATACACTGTAAATACTCAATTCTTCACTGTATTGTAGTCTCTATACAACTGTGTCAAAGTAAGCTGATCAAAGTGACGAGCAGGAACGTGTCTTGTGGAAGAGTAAGAGGACAACAGAGCGACACTGTATATGAACGTATGTCTATGATCAGTCAGTCTTGTCTGTGTTGCTAAAATAAACCTGTGGACCAAACCAGCTCTGTTGCAGAATATTTAAGGAGAAACATGAACTCAGCGCAGCTTTTACTTCATAGGTTTCCTGAATGTTTTGTTGGTTGCTATTAATGTTTTTTTCTGAGATTGTTTCTCCTAGGAGCTAATTTTAATAGTTCTTTGTCCTTTTTGTCCATTTTGCACAATTAAGTCATTATGAATTTGGATGTTTAAAAAATTCACAGTGTCATTTGACTTTAACTGACTCCTTCAAAGTTGGATTTTCTCATTACTTACATGCAGTTATAATAAAACAAGACTGTAGTAAGGATACAAGGAAAATTCATATTCATCAATATCCTTTGGGAGGTGTACACTCTGTGTGTGTGTGTGTTTGTGTGTGTGTGTGTGTGTGTGTGTGTGTGCGCGTGTGTGTCTATGTGTGTGTGGGGGTGGTCAGAGGGTCCCATTAGGCCAAACCCCACTGTCAAAACTAAACAAGTGACAGACTGGTTACAGCAGATGTGCTGGGAAAGCCAAAAAATCCACAGGACCAATCATGTGACTGCAAGTACACATCAAATTTAAGGATGACGACTAACAGTCATGCAATTATCTGTGAAAGCCAAGACTTTCGTAACTGCAGACTCAAAATAGAAGGGCACAAAGAGGGAAGAAGGGCAATGAGGAATCGCTTAACATTAAAAAAAAAAAAAAAAAATGCTGTGGGAAAAGTTCATTAAATTAGAGGCCAATTAACTCCAGATTCTAAATCCAACATTTGCATTTGCATGAAAATTCAGGCTGAAGCTGAGAAGTGGAAATCATGAAGTAATGAACTGAGCATTCTGCAGTTTGTGGGTTCACAGCGGCAGATGTTGTAAAATGGGTACAGCTGCAATTATTGCAACTAAAAACAACTCTTCATGTCAGATTTCATATCGATTAATATGACATTTCTCTGTTTGACAGTCAGTTTACTTTCTTTGATGCACTAACAGTCCAGCACCTAAAGATATTCATTTTAAGTTTGAGAAGCTGGAGCTGGCATTTTTAGCTTGAAAAAACACCAATTAAAAGCTTAAAATTGAACGATTAAACTAATCGTTGCTGCTCTATAAAGGAGCATCATTGTATCATAGACAAATTAAAATGATAAGTTGTGTGTGGTTATTCCTACTGCTTCAAAATATAAAAATCGTTTCGCTTTCATTCCATAAAAATGAGCACTTTATATCTACAAAGGGAGCAGATCTTCCTCCATGGAGTCCAGCTTGTTGCAACAGCATGTTTCCTGAGTTTCTGGTGCCCAACAAGGTTCTCCTTACATAACATAATTTTGTTTATTTACTGTAGTTCAACTCTTAGGTCAAATGTCATTGAAAAATGGAGGTGTCAACCAGTCTCCCCTTAATAAATGGCCCAAACAACAAGGTGTGTGCATATTACTGTGCTGCTGAGGATGAAGATGCAACGACCTGATAATTGCTCTTTATGCACCTGCAGGGGGGAGTACAGGACAGATGTCACCAGCACAATAAACCTTCCTGTCTGCTCCCACAGCAGTTTTTGAGCTAAACCTTTGCTTTCCTGTAATTTTGACACAGTACCAATGAGTTTTGTGTTTCCTGCATCTGTGCGGGACCTGAGGTCGAGATGAGAAGCTTATGAGCTCTGACACGCAGATTGCAAGGATGATGGCAAAGAAGAAGACTCAAGAGAGCGAGTAAGGCCCCCCAAAAATTAGTATTCACTCTGCCGCTGCTGTCTCACATTTGTGTCTGCATGCGAGATCTGCTGTATCAGACAGTCACTTTTGTTTCGGTTTGTTTTCTCAGGATTAAGGTGGTGTTTCTGCACAGGCTGGGATGAATCTGGGTGGACAAGGTCAGCGACCCTGTGAGGAGGACAGGTATCCGAGAAACATGAATCTACAACTTTGTGACAGGCCAAAGTGGAGAGAGGAGTCTTATGTGGTTAAAATTAGCACCGGAGAGCCTCTGCATCGAGACACACACATCTTCAGGTTTGCACAGTGTGTGTCGGTGCACTGTTGCACCATGCTGTCTTGTGCTGTTTCAGGCAGGTTTGCTAGATTTTTATGCCTATTGTTGTCTCACTGTTGTTGTACCGCTCTGTTATGATTCCGATATGCCATTGCTGTTGTGCTCTCTAACAAGCCTAATCACAATCCCTTTCTTGTCATGAAAGGGATTTGGGCTCTGTGAAGCTTTCAGTGTAAGAACATAATTTGTTTTTAATTGACGAGCCATTTTATATAAGCGAGTGTTTTCCTGCTGATGGCAAAGTCAAATGGAGGTTGACGGTAAAAGTTTAGGGATAGAAAACAAACTGTAGCAGCACAAGATCCTCATTTGTCTATGCACATTCATACTAGTGACATGTTTTCCTTAGATTTTCAAATTACCTCCATGCACAGAGACAGAGTGGGGCACGTAAGCCTTGGAATACAAATGTCTTCACTGAATTCAATCTGCAAAAAGTGGCAATCTGTGCTGAGCTACAGAGGTGAAATTCAGCTGTCTGCGTCTACACTGAAAGCAATCAGAGGGAGTATAAAGCCGCCCTGTCTCTCATGGCCACAGAGCGGCTACCTGAGCCTCATCCTTTCCCTCCCAGAAAATTTCTTGTGTGAAAGAACAGCTTTGAACCCAGTGTGAGCATGTACGAAGGGCCGAGCTGCTGCATCCCCAGCAATCTTCACCACATGAAGGTTACACACGTGCAAGGTCAGAAAACCGTCGTAAATAAACTTTTTCGTGGGTGTGCACGTGCAGATTGTACAATATGTCTCCTTGTGCAGTGCAGAGTGAGTAAAATTATTATTATGCTTGGAAAAATATACCTGTTTGAAATATTTGAAAGGGATTTAAGCAGGCAGAAGAGCAAAAATGCACCTCGAGGAAAAGTGAAGTGATTCTGAAGTAATTGCAGGGAGGGAGAATCTGCAGCTCACTGAAGCAGCTGAGTTCAATGCCCCATCCAGCGCACTTCACTCCTCTATTGGTAGTTATTGAGACTGTTGAAGGAGGGGAGAGCACTTATGGTTCACCTCACCCCTCCCTGATTACACCGCCGGGTCTGAGGCTTCAGACAGTCAGTCCTGCGCCATGCACAGTGCAGCAACACTGCTGCAGCTGTAATTATTTGTGAATCAACAGCATGTACTTGTTTCGTGCAAAAGGAAGAAAGACTTTGTGCTGATTGCGAGTGAGGTGTAGAAATCGGAGGCAGATGTTTAACTCGGTCTCCCTTTTTTCTTTTAGCATTTTATCTACTTTTTCTACACCTCCTCTGTGCTTTCAATGTGTCAAGGCATCACTGGCAGGCGCCTGCCTTTCCTCTGCATACAGTGTGAGCTTAGTTCACTTCACATCTGCTGCAATAATTTTGTCCTCACAAAGGCGGAAACTTTCACATTAGAAATGAAGCAATCCGTCGGTTCACAGAGAGATAATTAACAACTATCTTGATGATCGATTACTAAAAATACCATTTGACATTTGATTGTTTCAGCTTCTTAATGTGACACTGCTGATTTTTCCAGCCTTAGGTTGCAAAGTATCCTTGATTTCTGTTGAATATGTCACTTTCAGCTGCGCATGCAGTCTATTTATAGACCAAACAATTAATCATGAAAATTAAAAGCACATTAATCAGTCATTAACATAATCATTAGAGCCCTATTTCACATCTTGGTACCGTTTGACCAGCAACTGACCGCTAATCACAAGCGCAACAAAATGACACTAAATATCAAACGATCCGTCAACATATTCCACAGATTATTCTCTTGATTTATGCACATTAGCCACTTAGTTCACTGAGACAAATCCAGTCGTCTTGCTAAGACTCCCAGAAGAAAAATAACTCGAACTGCCGCCAAAAATAAACACAATTTCTCAAGCAGTCGATTATACAACCGAGATGGTTTATATTATTCATAAGCCTCCATTCAAATACAGAGAATAATTAACATTTGAAACACATCATTCATCACATAAACAACAACCGGAGTGGCACCTTGTGTTAATAGTCGTCTATATAAGTAGTCATTTGCAAGAGGCCCCTCGAGACCCAAACCCTCTCTGAGAATTGCAGAGCTATTACAACAGAAAATCATCCAAATCAAATTTTAATGCATAGCAGGCTTATACGATTATTAATCACGGCTCTGTTGCATAATAAAAAAAAAGTTACTTAATTTATTAATTGTTCCATAATTTATCAATGTCACAAGACTAATGAATTACCCAAGATCCCCCGCTGAGGGATGTCATGTACGTTTTTCATAGATACACGGTCTGCAGAGGGAGAAAAGGCCCCAATTAATTTCATTATCATTAGCCACAGACCTTTTGGGTTCTAACAGGCTGCAGCCGTGAAACTGCTCCCAGAACCGAGGCAACACAAGTGAGCGTTAAGCCTATTATCCCACACTCTTGTATCTAGTTACACAACGGCTAAAAAGGCCCTCATCCCCCCATATTTTAAGTCAGCATGTGGTCTCTTCTTCCTTGGATCTGCTGAAACAAATCTGTGTGTGTGTTCAGTCTTTCACAACCTGTTTCTTCACTCTGAGCACCTGAATAACGGCTTAACGTGAAAGCCACAAGGTCAAACTTGACACGAACAGACACATCAAACAAGCTCTCAGTCTCACTTGAATGTTTCCACTGTACTTTTCTTTCTTTTTTTTTCTCCTTTTTTTGGAGTTTTTAGGAGCTCGCTCATTTCCTGTGAAATGCAGCCCAGGGGTTTCCGAGCAGGAGGATGTTCAAGTCCTCTCATGTGTATCAAGAGCTGATTTCTCATTAAAGGCTGCTTTTTAATAAATCTGCAAGTGTACATGAAAGAGGAGTGGGCTGATCCAAATTTGACTGTAAGGTTATGTGGTTATGTAATGCTGGAAGTGTTCATTAAGACTACAGGAACAGTTTATGTTGACACATCTGGCGCTGTAGGTCAGCGGGAGCCCTCAGGGCGTTGAGCAGGATGAAACATAAACTTTAAGCTTTTGGTTTGATTCATTAAGTTAACTCAATTGGATAACAGATTATGTTTATTCTGATGAAAGCTCAAAGGTTTCTCAACACCTACAGTACAAATTCTGTATTTAATCATATCTGACATGGAGCTGAACGTCCTGAGAATAAAGACTTCACCACAAAGAGCTGATTGTCTCATCTATTTGCAGATATTTGGCATAAAAAAGTGCTCCATCCTCCATCTGAGGGACTTTGGCAAATCTCACACAGTACAACCCGTTGACACTTTCCTGCACAGCCCTTTGGTGCAGCTGTTTCCAGCAAATTAACGTAAATAATAAAAACAATTCGATAAAATATACTGTCTAAGCTTTTTTTTTTTTTTTTTTTAATCGTGAGCCAGATGTATGGGCGTTTTCTTCAACTGACACACAATTTATGGCACAATCTTTAATGAAATATAATCATATATTTTTATTCACACATATCAAACAGGTGGAGGCTTTGGCATTATTTTCTACAATGCTTTTTCCTGTGTGTTTTTTTGCTTTTTTTTCGGCTGCATGTGGAGGGTTTCACCTTCCTGCAGGCTACTTTTACTGATTTACGACACTTGTGCACTTTTCGTGTAATTATTTCGGTGAAAAGAATCGCTCTCATGTGCAGTTACACACTCAAAGTGACCCACTGATGCAGGATGAATGACAGCTTAACGTGGCTCCAAATACCAGCAGAGTAGCGCCCGCTGATGATGATGGACAGCGGCGGCTCGTGCGCTCCGCTCGCTGCCAGCACGAGTGTCCGCTGGGAATAGCGATAGTGCAACCCGCCGTGCCTGAGCCGAGCAGGGTCAAAGTGAATGTTATTTACTTGTTATTTCTAGATTAGGGGGCAAAATAACAGAGATCAGCACAAATGCGCTTGGAAGCAGCGGGCGAAGCACAGCAGGCGAGAATTATCTCTGCATCTCTGCAAGAAACACAAGCGACCTGCGCGTCTGGTGATTTATCATCTTGACCGGCTTCATCTGAGCTACCAGGTAGTTTCCACACGCTTGTCTGCTTATTTTCAGCCACTTATATGGCGAGTTTGGAAGTTTTTGCTGCAAATTGGCAGCAGACACCTTAACATGCATGACGCAGGTAAAAGGTGTTACGCATGGATAACTAAAGCTAATCTGGAGCAATAGGAATAAAAAACCGCTGTGAGACTGTTCATTTTTTCTTACCAAACAAGCAGTTCCGTTGAGGAGGAGCAGGATGAAGCCGCGGTTGGGACGCATCATTCCGGCGCGTAAAACCCTCAGCTCCCCCTCCCCGGTGGCAAAAACACAAAAATTGAAAAGAACTCCCGCACACGGGCTTTTCCTCCTTCAGGAAGACGCTCTCCCCCCGGCACCGGATCCCTCTCGGCTGACGCACGGTCCCATGTCCAACACCGGCTGAACTGCGGCTTCCACAAACCTTGAAAAACCACTTTGAGTTCCCCCCTTTTTTTGTCTTTTTCTCTTTGCCCACCAATCCCGGGTTTGAGTCAAATCAGTTAGGGTTCGAGAAATCCATGAATATGAGGCGAGCTTTTATGATCCATGCAAACAAAATGAAGAGATCCCAGCTCAGAGTGGAATGGTTTGACTGGGAAGTGTGCAGATCGTATCTGGTCATCGGTGCCAGTGGAGATCCTGAAGCTGCAGCCTCCTGCAGGAACTGAGCGATGCTGAGGCTCGCAGGAGCGAACACACGTTTTAACAGTTTCTCTCCCCCTCTGTGTGTGTATGTGTGTGTGTGTGTGTGTGTGATAGTCTGTGCCTCCCCCCCTCTTTTCCTCCCTCCCCCTCCCTTATCTTCATCTCTCTGCCACTTTCCCTGATGCCATCCGCTGAATTCATTCTGCACAAAATCAAATAAAGCACAATTAAAACTAATAACCACTAGCTGCACAACAATAAACATCTGTTCCATTTGTTTGAGTGCATCTGTCTCTATTTTCCAGTTCTTTGCTAATATTTCTGACATCAGTTTTCCAGCCTGCAACACTACTCCACTTATGACATTTTGGGCATCACTCATCACCAAACCTGTCATTAAATATCATCATCACTGCAGGTGGGTGAAAATCCTTGACTGGGAGAGACCGGGTCTGTTTTCACACAACGAAAACAGCTCCTGTGTGTCTCTTTTGTTTTCAGCTGCAGGAATTCTCACGCATGCATGCAACATTCAGATTGTTTGTCCCCTCCGATGGGCCAGCCACTGATCCTAAGCCCTGCTGAAGAGTATCGACGCACACGGTGAGCACCGATGAATCAGTGACCGTCACCCCAGTAGGGTGTGATTAATAAAGACTTTTCCCAATAACACACAGTTCATCAGGAGCAGGTTAATGAACTGAAATGCAAGACCTCACTACGGAGGTCCCCTGGCTCCCAGCGGCTCCATTTCTACTTAATTAGACTCATAGATGAGCTTTTTTTTGCTCTGTCCGTCTTTTCTTTCCACTCTTCAGCTCTCTGCTATATAACTGGCAGCACAGATGAAGTGCTGGTCTTTATCTTTCCGTCTGCAAGTCAGAACCTTTTCTATCAGCGTTATTTTATTCTGGATCAACCCATTTAAAACCCTTTGATCAGGTGTGTTTTTCTGCACCTGCTAATGATAATGGTTGTTCTGTTATCTGCTTAAGGGGTTAATTGATCTCAGTCCTGGGGTTAATTGGCTCGACGGGCCCTAACGCTAAGGGGCCTGACCCCTGAGGTCACCAGAGAGGTCGCCAGAGGAAGTGAGGCCTTGTCAGTCGAGTATGGCATCAAAGCGTGTGGGTGCAGGGAAGCCTTCATGCTCTCCTTCACACGTCTGACTGTGAACACACACACAGCTCCACTGCTCATTATGATGCAGGAGATGCTGATGAAAGATGGGAATGAGCTCATCGACTTAGGAGGTTGCCTGATCTCGCTCTCTCCATCTTTTTTATTAGATTATTTCAGACGCTAAACGTGTCTCTGTATAATTCCAGCCAGCTTCTTCAGTCGCCCAGGGTATCAGGCAGCTTTCTGGGAGAGGAAACAGCAACCTATAAAGGGAGATCCGCTCCCCGGCCCGCAATCTGAAGAAACAGCAACCATAATAAAACGCCTTTTAAAACGGAGCACGTTCATTCATACACACACTCTCACTCCGGCACATAATTATAGGGCCATAACTCAGTCTGTATACTCTCTGGGGAACAGCCAGACAAGCGGCTGCTATTTTTTACTCACTCGAAAAAAAAAAGGCAGTGTAGATGCTAAGATACCCATCATCTGACACCCGAGATCGACTTATCTTAATGTCGTTTCACAGACGACTCGCATCAGCGTGA
>JAQFJB010000009.1:4023521-4035067 GCA_029874875.1 Naso minor
CATACAAGGGATGATTGATAAATTTGTGGCCTAATCCAGAAGGACGTGATTTATGCAGCTCCTCTCGCACGTGCAGTTTAACTCCTTCAGTGTTTGTGCAGAAAGTTTGAAGTTTAGAACTTTTGTAATAAGTCTGTTCTGCATAATTAAAGATTGGAACTCAGCACTGTCTGAAAAAAATCACAACACTGGGCCTTTTTGCAGTCTTCTAGAAATACAGATGGCAACAGCTGCCTTATTCACATGGTTGGCACCTTCAGTCTGCTACCTGTTCCCCAAAATGAGGAGGGAGCTCAGTGGTTGCAATCTTGATAGTGATGATGACACTTTTGCTGCTGTGGACCACTTTCTGAAGGTCAAAGACACCGATATCTACAAAGAAGGGATCCACAAGCTCCACAGTTACTAGACTGCGTGTTCATGTAGAAGTGCATCATATTTAAAGGAAAGAAAGAAAGAAAGAAAATTGTTTCTTAAGGCTATGAACTTATCAATCACTCCTCATATGTTCCATGTTCCATGTTTTTTTTTTTTTTTTTGCTGTGTCCCATTATCTGCTGTTTGAATGACCCTTTCATTCCCTGTGGGGATCATTAAATTTTCATTGGAACTGATGTTGCACAGTGTTTGACATGAAGTTAATGGGGTGTATGGGTGAACCATACCCCCCTGTTTTGCCTCAGAAATGGAAAATGGGTGGAGGTATAGATGGAGGTGTTAAAGTGCTTGAGGCAGACGGAGGCTCTCGTCCTCAGGCCTGATTGGTGGCTGCAGGAGCTTCAGGGCTGCCTCTTATGTTCAGGAAGAGAGCAGGCGGGGGTGCAGGATCTGAGCAATTACACTATTTGGGTTACAGGGGAACTATTTATTTGTGCGGTTAGACATGTTTCTGTCGTCTGGGGGGAGCTGTGCAGTATGGAAAACCGATAGCACTGAAGTGTATTTATTTATTCTGCAGGTGAAGCAGCCAAACAGGACAAGAAAAGAAGTGGGATTGAGAAAGTGAGAGTGCACAGGCAGAGAGGGAAAGAGACAATTTACAGAGTTTTTCAAAGGGTCAGGCTTTTAAGTTTTTGTCCGAACATGCTGTGCAGCAAGTCCTGTGGAGCTGTGGGTGGATGAGAGGACACGTCCTCCAACCTCCTGTATGACTTCCAGGACCACAACACGATTCTGGCTGCTGGCCAACAGGAGGAGGAGTTTTTTGGTTTTTCTTCAGGTTATTTATTGCAAAATACGCCGAGACCATCAGTTTAAATCAACACATCTTTCTTGTCCTTTTACCTCCAAATGAATGTCCTATATGCACCCCCTTAGTTACTGTTGCTATGGCTGTAAAGCTCCCGGCACTTGTACAGTTTCTATGCAGTTCAGAAGTTAACAGAAATGAGTTTCTTTTATCTCACAAAAAATAACAGCTAAAGTTTCAATTGACACCATAAGTTTCTGTTAGCTGCGGCTAACATGCTAATTAAGCTAATGTTAATTGCATGAGTCTAAAGCTCAAGTTAATGTAAAGCTCGACTTAATCCAAGCATTACATGTTCGATTGAGTTTTTTTTAGTTTTTAATTTTTTTTGCATAACCTTGTTTGGCTACTCAGCAGGACCAGGCTTGCTCTTTATTGTTTGCATCTTTAAAACAGAATGTTTCTCTTTTTGTATTACTTGGAAAAAAGTGAAAAACTGTATAGATATTATTGTTAGCAGGAGATTAAAAAGCAAAGAATCCAAACATAAATGGGACCACACTGAAACAGTTTTGCGTCTTTAAATCCATCACAGGAAACATTCATCACCATGTCATTGGCACTTTCCTGACAATAAAATCACACGAGTTCTGGAAAAGTTCAAACAGCTTTGAAAAAGGTTGCATGTCGATGCCACTTGTAGCTGCTGACATGAAACATGAACCTTGCTTGGCACAGATTTACGATATTCTGTTGTTGATTCTACTGTCAGCACACTGTCCTCAAACAGTCCTCAGGCTTTCTCTGCTGTTGTATGTGTGTGGGATGAATGTGTTTTTGCTCTTTGCATGGATTCCTTATGTTCCCCACCACATTTTCACAGCCAACAACCACGGAGATAAAAGAAACTAGGAACAACAATGATCAGAAAACCAGAAGTGTTGCGCTTTCCTGTCACTCTCAACATCAGTCTTTTTCTTCTCTTCAGCATCAGTATCAATCAAATGCATGCACACACGTACACACACACACACACACACACACACACACACTTGCACATTCCTTCCAGTATGTGTGTATCATGTGTATAGGCCTATCTTGCAGCTGTTTTAGCCCTTAAATGCATACCTCAGGTTTTTGGCAACCTGGGACTCTATCTCACTACTCTAACTCATTTTTCATTTAATTAATCGCCTAATTCCATAATATTTATGTTTATTTACACTATTTTTTTTTACAACACTCTGTAATCGAAATGGTTAAAAAAAAGTTTTTCTAAATTTTTTACTTAAAAAAATTATAGAATAGAGTTAGATCTTGCTTCCAAGACTATCAGGCACAATAGACAGCGGGGTAACAGACATTTCATTACGAAGATTGCTTTTACTGATCGACTAAAAGAACTGAAAACAACATTTTCTGCAACAACAAGTTAGTTTTTTAAGACCTCAGCGAGCAGTTAACATGAACATCCCTGTGGTGAAACCAAACATTGACACAACTTTGATATCAGCTAAGTTCAACATATCTTTTAGGGGGGATTTTTTCAACCTAACTTCAGAGAGAACCAACTACATGTAGATGGTTCAGCAGGTGAAGGAGATATGCGGGAATGTTTGAATCCATGCATCAAAGGGTTAACTTCAAACCTACGTCCTTGAGCTGCACTCAGATCATTGTTGGGTAAACACAGCTAATCCAGCGTTCAGAGGACATGCAATCAATATAGTCAAGAGTGAGTGTTAGTCCTCAATATTATGATCTTTTTCATAACCATAATTTATAGCATTTGTTGTGGTCAGAAGAACAGGTCATGCCTTTCACGGTGGGAACGGTGGGCTGCTCTGCATTCCACGGTGTGTCAGGCATGAAAGAATAAAGTCAAGCATGACGGTTGTATGCAGAACCTGCAGAGATGTTCCTCTGATGACACTCAGCACAAGATCACAGGTTGATCACCTGCTGAGTAACATGACAGGATATGAAACGCTTCACTCTTGCACCATAGATATCAGTCAAGGGATGTTTCTTCTTCCCACGAGAAGCACAGCAAACCATCCCCCTGTAATATCTTAGCTTTTTTTCTAGCCTGTGCATGTTATGTACTGTATAAATGCAAATTTGTATGTTTCTAAATGTAAGTGCTGCTGATTATCCACTTCTTCATGGTGACTAAGAAAAAGTTGCATTTATCTGGCCGGAGAAGAAGTTGTTGTCGAGGCACCCCGTCCCCCCTGAAACTCATTAAGTGTTTATGATGCTGATGGTGACTCACAAGCATGATTGATTATTCCTCATAACAAAAATCAACTGCAGCCCTGGTATGTTTAAAGAATATGAAGTGGCTTCAGAGTCATTGTTTGATTGCATTCAAGGCACGGGGCCATTTTACTGCGGCGGGCTGGCCTTATCTCAAAATAACTCTTCTGTTTGGCAGCAGATGCGTCACATGAACCCAAGCGCGCCTGCTTCACTCTCGACCTTGTAGAATCTTTCTCATTATGATTACTTTATTCTCTGTTCTTGTTTGATTGTCTGTCAGTCTACAGCGCACAAACCCTTTTTCAAATGAAACCTGTTGCTTTTTATGCTTGAAAAGATGGAAAGCACCATTTTTTTTCCTCCATTTGACTGTGTGATCGCTGAAGCCTAACTGATACAGGATTTGGGGGACCAAAGCAGATATTAGGGAGTACGAACATTACGTTATCCGAAGTATCAGCCATAAAATGTCATGAATATGATTATCAAATACTCGTGACAAGCATATGTAATGGAGGCAGGGTATCTTACATTTTAACAAACTTTATTCCAAACATCAGTGCACTGAGCAGCAAACACTTCACTTATTAGAAATTAGATAACGAACCACCCTCTGCTGGACAAACTATGTTATTACACCATTTTAAATCACTAGTCCATTTTTTTCCAGCCTTTAAAAACAGCTTTGATATCCCTACATATCAGAGAATATAAAGGACATTACCAATACATCTACTATAACATCAGCGCACTGGTTTATCGGTTGGGTCCTAGTTTTCACATCCTTTCAATCTAAACTCACTATTGTATTATTGAGTCTGTCATTAAGTGTTTATGATAAAAGGGACATTTACATCCCAGGCTCTCATCAGCTCTGTTTTCTTTCCAATTTAGTATGTTTATTTAAAGGTATTATCATTGCTAGACGATGGGTGATTGATAAGTTCATGACCCAAGGGAGCTAACTGATATATTTAAAACCTGAACAACAAATTTGGATTTTTAGCAGCTTTGAATTTATTAGTCACAGATATTTGACATAGTTCACTGACCGGGTCAGAGCAGTTCCTCTGTTTACATTAACCAATCACTGAAATCCCTCTATTAGCACAAACAGTCAATATTTGACAAATGAGTTGAAGGAATGGTGGTGTGTTAGACAGAGGGAAAGTTTTATTTACACATCAGAATCTGTCTTTCCCATCTTTTAGAGGAACAATTTCATCACAGTAATTCATCACGAACAAGACTTGCTTTGCTTTCTTATCTGATGTCATGTGGGTCAAGGCCTCTGGACCCTGTCCCATGATAGATAGCTGCAGAGGTGCTGCGGTTGTGAACCTCAGTGAACAAACCTTCTGCTTCAGAGGTGCCATAGTGGCGAGGCTCAGAAATGTGGTATTAGCTGTGTTTTTTGCAGGTATAGCCACAAAGAAATGTCACATTTTTGCAAACCACAGACACGTGGAGTTTAAACATTTCACACATGCAACATATAAATGCTTCAACAGCTCATATCAGTGTGACTTAGTTGTGACTATATGAAGGCTTATTTCAGCTGAATTTTCTCATCAGGAAGTGAAAGGGGATGGTGGTGATGTAACGCCAAGAATACATCGAGGGTAACAGTTGTTATGGGTAATTTTACATCCATTTCCAGGAGAATAAAACTGGACATTTTTAAAGAAACCATAAGAGAACCTCTAACCATCTATCTAGCACCCAGGGAGAAGATGTCAGGAGATTTATGGACCGGGTTTCTGCATGCTTTTAAGGAGACTACATAAGAGTTTTGAACCTTGTTATTCATGACAAAACATGATCTTTTCCCAACCCCAACCAATTGTTTTGTTGCATCTTAACTTAACCAGACTTTAACCAAAGAAATGTAAATTTTCAAAGTGAAAGAAACATTAGGAAATGTAAACTCTCTCTTCAACATATTTATAGTATACAGAAATTTACAACGGCAGCAAGAATTCTTGATTGTTTTCCGAACGGTTGTGCAACACAACTTCTTTGTTCACACAGATGTTTTATTACAATGCCACATCTGTGAAGGCTCTGTGAGCTTTTGTAAACTTTCACTGATTAAGCAAATAAGGCTGCAAAAGTGCAAATTGGCGACAAATTAGTGACTGTTATTGAGGCATGTCGTCTCCCGTGTTGTCATTTATTTTCACACCCATTTTAGCTCCTACACTTATGGACACCTATTTGTTTTTCTGTCACTTGAAATAGGCGAACTTGACCTTGACTCCTGCATGCTGAGCCGGGCAGCCAATAGGGAGAAGGCGCCGAGAGCATGCTGAGCACGGGTGGCCTCAAAAGTGGGATAGCAGTTAGATTAACAACTTGGGGAGATTTGTTTATGAACGTCAGGGAGTTTTTCTCTTGGCTCTGTGAAGGCACAGAAACCCTGATTTGTCTGGTTAATGCTGCTAATTCTGCTCCTGCAGCTCGTCCGGGGTCCGCCTGCTGTAATGCCTTCCAGGCTGCTGTCAGAGGGAGGAGAAAATTATTTTTATTAATCTGTTTTTAAAGCCTCACATGGTTCTGCTGTTGAGGGCTATCAGAGTGAACGATGATCAGGCCAAGACAATAGGTTTAGGACACGCATTAGAGCACCTAATGATCCTCTCCATCTTCCACACACACACATACACACACAAATATACACATCAGGCTCATAACTCCATTTTCCAAACCAATGCACACATGCATGGGTGAAAATTCACATGCATGAAACATGAAACAAAGCACAAGCACATTTTTCACAGTAGAGAGAGTGAAACGTATTTTTCTGTCAGCAATAAATTTCAAATAATAAAAAGCAGAGTGAAAAAGTCATTAGACTATTTTCATTTCATGCCTTTGTTTAGGAGAAAGCAGCCAGTTGCCATCAAGTCTTCTGTTTCTGTTTTACTGAGCCAGGCGGCCGTCCAAGATTCAACAGAATGAGAAAACAAGAAAGAAAGAAAGAAAGAAAGAAAGAAAGAAAGAAAACGAAGACAAACCCATGGATGGCTGCACCATCTGCTGCGCTTGTCTTTGTGAAAAATCATCTCTGCCTCGTTCCTTCTCTGTAATCCATATAATAAGATCACTTTGTGTCTGAGTACCTGATGCTGCA
Organism: Naso minor; assembly: GCA_029874875.1. Taxonomy (NCBI): domain Eukaryota; kingdom Metazoa; phylum Chordata; class Actinopteri; order Acanthuriformes; family Acanthuridae; genus Naso; species Naso minor. The sequence continues at coordinate 4,030,106 of JAQFJB010000009.1, forward strand.
CAATCGAGGAGTTCTGTGTGGGATGCCTGGAATTGTAGATTTAATGACTTTTGCATTCCCTTGTTTAATGAACAGGTCTCTGCTGTCAGGAATCTGGATGGATTAACAGTGTTATGACTTGGGCAGCTGCTTGATGGACGTGCTTACAAAGAGCTGAACACTGTGAACACTCATTACTGCTGATTATCAAAATTGAAAGCGATAGCGTCACATGCAACGCCATCATCAGGTTTCTGTATACATAAGCTGCTGCTACAACATGCCTTGTACATTTGTTGAGCGGAAAAATCAAAAGATGTTCCTGATTTGCTGGCCCCCCCAAATACACTCACTCCTCGCCGTCTCCTCTCCCCTCAGATCTCCTCCTGCTGTCACTTTTCCTCACTGGCAGTGATTTACTGTCAAACATGTTCCAGCAGCCAAACCCAAATACACACTGATGTGTCCCAACAGACCCATGTGCTTTCATTTTTGCCCATTTTCTCGTCTCCTTCCTTCTTCTGCCGTGGTGGAACATCATGGCTTCAGCTTGTTGGGTTTTTTTTAGGTGTTTCTCTGCATAAGGATGTCTCAGCCACAAGCTAATGCGTCTGTTTGGCCTCTCTGAGGATTATTTGTCATTCCGTTATGCATTTGTCCCCATTAAGGTATGTTGGGGCCTGTGTTTGTTTGTTTGTTTGTTTGTTTGTTTTGGCATAGAGTACACTGATTGGATGTCGAGTATATCTGGGGAAATTATGCATCTCACTAACAGATCGTTTAAAGTTTTCATGTTTGACATTTCTGATTCAAATTGGCTCTTTTTTGTTGCTTTCTCCGCTGATATCAAACAGAGGAATCAAGACAAATCCTCTACACATATACATATAAAGTACAATAACCAAATGTCTATTCTAATTAAAGACAAAACTTTTCCTCTATCAGTAACTTCCCCATCCACACGTCCTCAGTGTGACTCACTTTCTCTTTTTGTCCTCTATTATCTCTCCTCTCCATCCCAAAATGTTTTTCTCCTCTTCATCCTTCTCTTCCCCACTGTCCCTGCATCCGAGTCGGAAACATCCTGTTCATGGCTCCATATTGACAAAGACACAGCTGGTGTGGGTCTGCATGTGGGCTGGCTGCTCCAGCTTTATTTATGCCTCTCCCCTGGTTAGGCAGCAGAGCTCTGCAGCAGATGGCTGCAGTGTTCAATTGGACTCTCCCGTTGTACCACTCGTAACTGGTACTTGGAACCAAGTGCCTTATTAATTATGCAAAAGGGACTGTTTTAATGCATAGTGAGCTGGTCTGACTGAAGTGTAATACTAATCAAGTGAGTGCTTTGCTGCATAATGCATTAGAGAATTTGATTTATTTTAATTGTGGGCTTGTAACCGGATGGTTTCGTGTCTGAATCCCTGAGCAAGGGGAGGTGGGGAAACATAAATGATTAGCGTCGATTGCTCCTCATCAGTCGCCCTTGCAGTGAACTTGAGAAAAGTGTTTTCGGATTGCTACCACATGAGATCACATAGGTACAGTAGGACTTGAAACTGGTTTTGAACTTCAGTGCTGTCCAGAAAAATGGATTGTGATTCATGAAAGCAAAATTCTGGATTTCATTTTAATATGGAAATGTGATAAATGGTGCAGACACATCAGGAGATAAAGCAGTTTATCCCATTATGTTAAATGTTCTCTTGTTTTCACATTGTGTTCTAGGGAACCGTAGAATTTTATAGCTTGCAGGTGCATCATGTAAAAATCCCACGTTAGAGAAGAATTCTGTCTGACTACAGTTCTTTCTGCTGATAAGCTCACCTTCACACGCATGCATAGCTGTTGTAAGGCAGTGTGCCAAGTGTGCAACGTCACAAGGCCTCACAGCTAGCCTGCAATGCTGCAGGGTGTTTTTTTTTAAAAATACTGAATATTTTTATTTTTAATTAGTTCTTTACTTAAGATGGTTCTTCCTAGGTGTCAGTAAATAATCAAGGTCCCAAAACTTAATATAATATTAAAATATATAGATATATTCTTTTTTTTTCTTCATATGTGATGTTGCATCAGTACAAGCTCTGGCCACTCACTGTGAGCAAGAAGTAGACGGGAGAACTCCTGCATGGGAGCGTGACCGATGTAAACACGAGTCAGGTGCTTGGAAAAGGAGAAAGTTTAAAAAGAAGAAAGTATTTTAAAAGTGACTGTGAGGGTCAAGGGTAACTGTATCATCCATTGTATTGTTCTGTCTGTTAAAAATGCAAAAAGCCTACACAGCTAAAAGCTAAAAACTGTATATTCTAGCTTGTATGTCTATATAAAGTGACAGCTGAGCTGACTTGATGACACAAAGCCACTGGATTTACTGTTTTATTTCCCTTTGGAAGACAGCATAAAGTACTGTAGTTTAGACTTGTGTATGCTTAATGACGTTGTATTTTTTCTATTTGTTAAAACTGTACAGCACCAAACTGGAGAGGAATGCTTGTGGAAGAACTAGAATAGCTGCGTGCATGTTAATGGGCAGGGCTTCGCAGGTCAACTTCACACCAGGCCTCACACCCTCCTCGCCATGGTGCTGTGTGCACGCATAGGGTGCAAAGCACTGTTTCAGTGGATTATGAATGCGTTTCAGTACGAATGATGCTTTTTACGATTTAAATAAGGTATAACCAAATACTCTCTTCTATGCTGTCTGCCACTTTTCAAAGTTGCAGTTAAACAGAATGATACACAGAAGCACTGTGGTTTTAAAAAAAACTTCTTGTGTCTGGAAGCAATTTTGCAGGGTGAAAACCACCTCAGCAATGATCTGCAGATCAGAACTTGCAAATCAGCTCCAACGCTCACCTGCTCCAGTTGAGCTGCTGAGCTGAAGTCCGCCACTGCACCAACAAGCCCGATGTGTGTGTTTTTGGTGTGAATGTGAAGCCGCTTTCCTTGGGAAACAGCAGGTAACTGGTACCTTCTCTGCATAAGTGAAGTAAGAAAAATAAAGGTCAAACTCACAGCGGCAGTTCAGCAAAGTCAAACCCTACCTTCTATTTCAACTAACATCCATAATCTGGCATCGTTACCTGCAGCCATTTTCCTGTACAACACATCTGCTGGTTGTCATAACAACCAGCCGTCCAGTTTCTACATGTGCATTTGATATGGTGATGTGGTTAGTATGTAAACGGTTGTCACAGATGGTTGGAGGGGGTACAGCTGCAAAGAAACAGTACACCCCGGCCTGCAGATTCACTCGACCAGAGCTTTCAGGGCTGTGCAGTTGGCAGCGCTGGGTGGTTTCTCCTGAGATTTGGCTGGTTTTTGAACTCTGTGTTAATCTGCAGTAATTAGAAAGATCCATATGGGCTGCAGCAAGCTCCTGCGCCATGAATGTTCATGCATGAGCGCTGCATGTCGTCTCAGCTTTATGATCACATCAGGAGAACCCAGTTGTACATTGTGTGGTGTAGGCTGGCCTGTTGCTTATAAATTCATTTAGTGACAATCCAAAATGGCGTTAAAGGTTGTTTCTATGTGTAGATATGGTTTGCATGCAAATTATATGACCCAAATTAAATTTACAGCTCATGATTTAGTTGACTGGTTGGCTGCACGAAGGCTGACGTACCATTTTTCTCAGATAGTGCTGACTCGCAATTGCCAATTACCTGAAACAGAAATGCAACAAAAGTTATTAACGTCAAACTTTCTGTATAATCTCTTGAAGAGTTTAACTGCGAGTGCGTGTAACGAGAGCCGAGTAACTCATCTCCCTCCTTCTCAGGCCACAGATTTATCAATCACCCTTCCGATCATTCTCCTAAATTTATATCTCAGACGGTGCAATATCATTCCACAGTTAGGCCTACTTAAAGCAGAAGGCAGTAATTTGATTAGTTGATGAAATTCAAATCCTTTCAAATGTCTCGACGCTCTCACAGTCGTCACATCGACTTCTATTAATGCATAAAATGTCAACATAACTGCATAATCCATCATATCATATTAGCATACCAATGTAATGCTTTACTGTAACTTTGTATTATATTGATTCGAACGAGAATGTGCTCTTGTGTGTGTGAGTGTGTGTGTGTCTGTTCACTCCAGGCCTTCACACACCACGGTCATGTAAAAAAATATTATTACAATATGTTTTTGTCATGATGCTCAAGCTCATAGGGTTTTTTGTAATTATATTGTAATGTTTCCTGTGTTTCCTGTTTTATTTTGGTAACATTGTCTTGTCTTGTTTTATTTCCCATGTGATTGCTTGCTCTGCCCTGATGTGTTTCACCTGTGTCTCATTGTCTCTCTTTTGTTCCCTTTTTTGTTGTCAGTTTGTCTGTTTGTGCTCTCTGGTCCTGTGTTTGTGTCTCAGTCTTTGCTCTTTCTGTAACCCAGTTTGTTTTGTTCAGTTTCTCTTTTCTCCTTCGTTTGAAATCCCTTGCTGTCCTCTTTGTTCCCATGTTTTTTTTGTTTGTTTGTTTTTTAATCAGCTTTTTAAAATAAAGCTAGCTTTTTGTTTATTTACCTCATGAGTTGGTCTTTTTGCTTTCTGTTGTTGTTTTCTTTTTTTTTTTTTTTTTTCTTTTGGGTCTCTTTTTCATTATCCTGACCGTTTTTTTTGTTGTTGTTGTTGTTTTGTCATGAGTACCGTCATACAGCATGCAAATATTGTTTAAGGAAATGGCAAAGTAATTCTTTGGGAGGGACAAGGTCGATTTTTCTGAACTTTAAGGCATCAACCAATCCCGTTGTGAGAACAGACAACACAACTCCTAATGACCATGATGAACCTGTCTATTGTGCTTCTCAATACCATGACAAGGGACACAGTTTAATGCCATTTTCTTGTGTTTTTTTTATTCCCTTGTGTCTCCTGTGATCCCTTGTCCATATGTGGGATGAGGGCGTGACGCTCCTCTTACTCTCCCAGCACAAATGGGATGCACCACAACTCTCCTCTTCTTTTGTAGCATAATGGAG
>JAQFJB010000009.1:4159098-4169574 GCA_029874875.1 Naso minor
GCTGTTGGCTAACCTGCACAACTTTGATATTTACGACGAACTGTTGAAGTTAAGAGCGCTACAATGCTACATCACATCTCAGTGACTGGAGAATTTTTGGCTTAATACCAAAGACTAAAGAATAAATTTCACAACGAGATAAAACAGATTTTAACATTGTTGTCCAAGCCTGTGCGATTGTAATTGTTTGTGATTGAGTTTTTGGTGTCTTATGTCCTATGGGGAATAGGACATGAGACAAGACATTTCTTACTTTTTGTGTCTCTGCCGTGTTTGTAAGAAAAAGGCGGGAGTTCAGTCCAAATTGTTTTGTTGATCTAAAACTCTTTTTTTTTTTTTTTTTTAATTGTTTGATGCATATATTTTCTATATAGACATTTCAAGCATTCAGGCTTAATGCATTATGTTTGATTGTCAAAACTAGCAAAGATTTTTATCGTCTGTTGCACCTTTGGAAATACTTCATTTGTCCTTTGTGCCTTTTTCAAAAATAACTGTACATTCTCAGTGCTAGTCAAAATTTGTCACCAGCAAAAGGGTATTTGTTGTTAATTTGCAGCAACATAACATGCTCAGTTTTCTTGGCTATATCAGCAAATTTCTTCTAATCAAGTTTTGCCATTAGTCGTTTCTCATCAGTGTGCACATGTGTAAGTAAATGTGGAGAAAAAAAGCTGAAGTCATATGACGGAGGTCACGTTTCTTTATTTTGATATGAAATATTTCAGTGACAATTTTGCTAAATGCTTTTTTCAGCTGTTTGTTAAATGTAAATAGAATCCATGAAAAACAAAGTCTAATTTACATTATGAAAAAAACATTGCAGCAGTGAATGTTGAATGTAATGCTTCTGTATTAATTCATTTTGGCTGTATTGAAAGTTTTTCATCTAGTTGTTACCAAAGTAAACAGATGTGTCTAGTTGAGAAGGGTGTAACCCAAAGATAAGGTGCTGCTCATCTTCCATTTGAACTGTAACGTAGTTTACGTTCTCAACGGCTAATGGACTATCTGTTATAAGGCAGCAGCCTCAGAGCGGCAGTGTGATGGAAGATGGTAGTATCTTCATATAAGCTGCCTCAAAGAGAGGTTTCTGAAAACAAAGCTGCCTCTCATGAGAAAAAAACAAGTTTGATTGAAAAATGATACTTTTGCTTTGATTGCTAAAAGAATGTAGTATGTATTTAGCACAAAATTCTTTGCTTTGAATGCTGTGGGTGCTCCTGTGTGCATTAAAACTATGTCAGAATTCACCCCTCGCTCGTTACCAGTGAAAAAATAATCGACTCTTTTCCTGTTTTAGGGGATGCAAAAAGTAGCTGAGAGTTCAAAGATTCAGCAGCTAAGAAGCACCAATGGAAAACAATTTCAGTTTTGAGGAGGTTGGTCTTTTTTCCTATAACATAATCAACAGTAAGATTCAGTACATTTGCTACAAGATATATTGGAATACTAAAGCTCCACAGTTGTGTGCTTCAGAGTGCAAGAAACAAAGAGATCTTAAAAAATTAGTCTGTATAGAGCCTCTGAAGTTTGATGTGTGCAATAAATCTTTCAGCAATATATATTTCCCTTCACCCCTTATCCAACTTTCCTCCAATAAATACTTTTCGTCTTTCCTCTTGTTCAGGGCAGTGAAGTGTCCTATGAAGACAATGAATCAGTCCTCCCCTCTCCAGTGAGACTGTAAGTCTTTTCTCTCATTGAGGCCTCTTTGCTTCAGCAGTAACTGAGACTGTGCAGGCTGCACTTGATTCCTATACAACAATGTATATGTATTGTAAATGCATGGTGGAGTTCTGCATCCTGTTTCTTATAAGATAGAGAGACCTGGTCTTTCTTGCTCTGAACTATGTCAGGCAACGCTACCAAGATGCGTACCACCCGAATAAGTCCCTCCAATCAAGTGATTACAGTATATGTACATGAGGTTTTGTTGATATAGTGGTTAATGTTCCAATCATGGTCTTAATACTTTGTTAGATGACTTTTTGTAGCTCTATGGAGCATCTTTCAGCTCATTTCTTGGGCTCTAATGTTTTGATTTATTTCGACTGGAGTAGGCAGCTGTCTTTATTGAAAAAGCTCTGATAAACCCATTGTATTCCTCCAGTCCAACACGCAAACATAGTGATACATGCCTCTAAAGCAGCTCAAGGGTCAGATTATTCCCTCAGGGGTCGGTGAGACCAAACCTGAGTTTAGAGGAGAGTGAATATTGGACTCACACTCATCAGGTGTCCAGAAATACAAATTAACATGAACACTGATGATGCTCTTTGTCTGCTGAGCGTGTGAATAACTGACTGTTTGCTAACAAATTCACCATGGGATCCTTCACCATAGCAGCTGTTAAAGGTCATAATATTATGTAAGTAGTTTGTTTTTCACTGCCTTCAAGTAGCTAAAACATAAACTAAAACAGGTTTAAGCTTAGAGTTAAGGTTGCCGAAAAACCTCAGCTGTATTTACAAAAAACTTAATAAAATGAGGAAACAGCAATCTTGATTTATGGGCAGGGGGTGGCTGATTTTGCTTTTTCCTTTGTTTACTTTCAGAAAAATCAATATTAACACATATTTATAATTTGTATCTTGACAAGAGTGATTATTTACAACCCAGATAATGATAAATAGGATGTAACTGCATTAGGGTGTGGCTGAGGTCTGGCTCAGCCAATCACTGAAGAGAGCTGTTTATCACAGCTTTTGGTAAACATGCTCAGTCAAAACTTAGGGCAAAAAAAATCGACTGGTTCAAGCAGTCTACCATTATGCAATCTTGCCCTCTTGTGGTCAAAGAGAGAATAGCAGAATTTTATGGGCATGGAGAAGTTGATCAGTATATTTTGAGATTCCATTCTGATGAATTTTTAAAGCCTTTTTTTTTTGCAACAAATATAGACTTCAGAGTCGAACTTACAGACAATATTTTGGAGTGCATGTTACAAAAAATCCCAGATTTCACTTGATCACTTGTTAAGCTGTGACAGAAGTTTGTAAGATATTGTGAGACATTAGGAGATGTTGTTTCTGATTCTCCACCAGGACTCCAGCAGACCAGAGCAGCTTCTATGACCTGGAGAGGCAGGAGCAGGAGGAGAAGGAGGAGGTAAATGAGCCACCTATGGAGGCCATCATCATCCCCAGCAACTCAGAGGGTAAGTTTCCCTTACAGAGCATGTTTTGGTAACTCTACCCCTTTGATATTTTATATTTGTGCACAAATCCCTTTTCTGTCTTTATACTTCAGCTTATCTGAACGTGAACACCAATGCCACCACGAGAGGGGATGCCCAAGTAAGTCTACATTTTTCATACTTAACAGATTTGAAACTTCATGAGTATAAACCAACATTATTTGCTGGTATGTTTATTGACTAAACACACTGCATTACCACAGGCCTATGTGGAGTTAAATGAGCTCTTGGGCAGCACCTGGCAGGAGACTTCCCGCTGGGTGGGCTACGAGGAGAATTGGAACCCTGCAACGGGAACATGGGGTCCTTCGCATGTTTCCTACCTCACTTTCAAGAGTCTGATCCAGCTTCGCAAGATCATGAGCACAGGTGATTTTGGTGCATTAAATGAAACGGAAAGCAGGTAATGTTTGATGAATATGTCCAATTAAAAGCAACTCAAATGTTTCAGGTGCTGTGATCTTTGACCTCAATGCCACCAGTCTGTCTGCTGTGGCTGAGAAGATCGCTGATGAGCTTTTGAACAAGAATGAGATTCGCACAAGTGATCGTGATGGCCTGCTGAGAGCTCTGCTCCTGAGACGCAGGTTACACACGGAACTCACTATGACTTTCTTTCTACAAAATCAAAAAATCAGAAAAATGTGTGCAGCATACAACTTGTACTGATTTTAATCTTGGTTACAGTCAGTCTGAGGGACCTGCGGTTGCTCCTTCTGGAGACATTGAGATGCAGACCTTCTCTGTAGCCAATAAGGTATACATTTTAGATTATTTTATATTGTTTTATATGATTCTCTGGGTGAACATCAATATCATGTATTAACATCATAGATCCTACATTTATTGTACTGCTGTTGATATTGCAGAGAGACAGCTCTGATAACATGGAGGCCTCAGTTGTCCTCTCAGGTATGCACATGTACTGTAACTCAGAGGCAGTTATGCGTTTCAACATTTTTATATGTAGTTTTGGAAAAGATGTGGCTATAATAGGTATTTTCCATAGGTGTCCTGGACTTCCTGCAGAAACCAGCACTGGCTTTTGTGAGACTGACTGACTCCATGGTGATGGAGTCTGCCTTGGAGAGTTCTGTCCCAGTTCGCTTCATCTTCATGCTGGTTGGCCCCAGCCAAAGTGGAATAAACTACAGTGAAAGTGGTCGTGCCATGGGTGCTCTGATGGCTGACTGGGTGAGAGAGAAGAGAAGTGCAGCTTTAACAATTCGATCACACAATCCCACCCACCTACTTTGTTTAGTGCAGGTGAATTACAACTTTGTGTGTTTCTGCTGACAGGTGTTCTGTCTGGAGGCCTTCTTGGCTCAGACTGACAAAGATCTGACCAATGCCATTGCTGACTTCATGGACTGCAGCATTGTGATCCCTCCCACCGAGATCCAAGATATGGGAATGCTTAACCCAATCATTCGTTTCCAGAAGAAGATGCTCCGTGACAGACTCCGTCCCATCGACAACCGTCTTGCCTGTGATGACAGGCTCAAAGGTCAGCATACAGTGCAGTGCTTACAGTGCACACCTAGATGTGTGAATGTCCATACAAACAAGATTAAGTCCAGGTATTGTTTGACTGGAGAAGTTTTTTCATATCTTAAACATATTGAATACCAATGCTCAGCCCTTAACTCCATCATACTTATACAACATGATTCTAATCATGCATTTTTATATTTGATAAGGAAAAGTTAGACCTTTGAGGGAATATGCTTTGGGTACGAAGTGTATTGAGAATACTGATATCAACATCATGTCTGTCCATTAAATATGAGGCTACAGGCAGTGGCTGATTAACTTAGCTTAGCATAAGGACTGGAAACAGAGAGAAACAGCTAGCTTGGTTCAGTCCAACTGTAACAAAATCCACCAACCAGCATCTAAAAGCTCACTATTAACACAATATATCTTGTTTCTATCAAAAATGTGAATTCCACATTTTTGTTATGTTCCACATTATTGCTTAGCCAAGAAATGTTTGGGTGCAGAACCTCCCATAAACAGTGAAGCTTTAGAGTTGAGGTAGTTGTATTTTGGTATTTTAGATGGACACACACTAGCTGTTTCTCCTGTTGTAGGCTTTATGCTAAGCTACTCTAACTGGCAGCTGGCTGTAGCAACTTATTTAACAGACAGACATGACAGCGGTTTCAATCTTCTCATGAATGAAAGAAAAATAACATACACACAACAACAGAGATGGGAAAGGGCAAGAAGCAACTTTCTCTTTGCTAAAAGAACCAGCGAGGTGTTTATGGGAGACAATTGAAATTAGCTTAAACTTTGGCACATATTTTATATTGGTTCATATATAAAACTATATAAACAAAACAATATAACAGCACAAACAGGTAGATTATAAAAAGACTTAAAAATAATCCTAAAGGCAATAGAAATAGAGACAGATTCAGTGTAATTAATGTTAATGTCAGTTTTATTTGTTTGTTCATCCAGTCAAAAAACCTCCAGAGGAGCCGCGAGAAGACCCTCTGGCCCGTACAGGCTATCCTTTTGGTGGGATGGCAAAGGACCTGAAGCGACGTTTTCGTCATTACGTCAGTGACTACACAGATGCTCTAAACCCTCAAGTCCTCGCCGCCGTCATCTTCATCTACTTTGCTGCCCTGTCCCCAGCCATCACTTTTGGAGGGCTTCTTGGTAAAAAAAAAAAAAAGTCCCAGATAGAGAGACATGTCTTTTCTCTCTGGCACAATTCATTTGCAGGAGTTTACTGCCATTTCATTTTACTAATATTTCTCTCTGCTCTCTTACTCTAGCTGATAAAACAGAAAAAATGATGGGTGTGTCAGAGCTTATGATCTCCACCAGCATCCAGGGTGTCATCTTCTGTTTCATCGCTGCCCAGCCTGTCCTTGTCATTGGCTTCTCCGGACCACTGCTAGTGTTTGAGGAAGCTTTTTACGTCGTACGTACCAGTTGTTTGATGTTGAAACTCCTAAATAGACATCTTAATCGAGATTTTTTTTTCATTAATATCTACTTTTTTCATTCCATAATAGTTCTGCAAGTCCCAGAAAATCGAATACATTGTGGGTCGTGTCTGGGTGGGGATGTGGCTGATAGTGATAGTGATCATTATGGTGGCCTTGGAAGGCAGCTTCCTGGTCAGATATATCTCCCGATTCACTCAGGAAATCTTCTCCATCCTCATCTCTCTCATCTTCATCTATGAGACCTTCAGTAAACTCTTTAAGGTTTTCTCAACTCATCTTTTCAGCCATTTTATACCATGGACTTCATTTACCTTTAGCCACCATTTTAATTGCCTCATTTGCTGTCTTTTATTTGCTTCTTGTGACTTCTCATCTCAGATCTTCAAAACCCACCCTCTGATTCTGAACTACGAACATCTGAACAGCTCAACAAACAACCCCTTCCACCCAGTCGTCAAAGAGCATGTGGAGTACCATCCTGATGGCAACGTAACCATTCATGAGCTGGAGATTGAAAGGCCCTACCCCAACACTGCCCTTCTGTCCATGTGCTTGATGTTTGGTTGCTTCTTCATTGCATACTTCCTCCGCGGTTTCAAGAATGGTCATTTCCTCCCTGGCCCGGTAATAAAGACTTTCTGTGTTGAAAGACTTTGCAATCTCGAAAAGGCCCTTAATAAAAAGTAGCTTCTGTGATTCTGACAATGGTGTATCCCAACTCTCTCTCATTAGATCCGTCGTTTGATTGGTGATTTTGGTGTCCCCATCGCTATTTTCTTTATGATTGCTGTGGATATTAGCATTGAGGATGCTTACACTCAGGTCAGTGTCATGTCTTCGACTTTCTGTATTTTTTGCTATTAATGAGCTGCATGAATATAATCCTGTATACTTGCAGAAACTTGTTGTGCCAAAAGGTGTCCAGGTGACCAACCCTACAGTCAGGGGCTGGTTTATCAACCCCATGGGACTTGCAAATCCTTTCCCCATATGGATGATGTTCGCCAGCTGTGTACCAGCACTGCTTGTCTTCATCCTCATCTTCCTGGAGTCCCAAATTACAACGTGAGTAACACTACATTAGTTTTCAATACTATGTCATGTGAAGTTAAGATAAGACTTTCAGTGTTCTCTGTGACTTACCAGGCTGATTGTGAGCAAACCTGAGAGAAAGATGGTGAAAGGATCAGGATTTCACTGGGATCTACTCATCCTGGTCACCATGGGGGGCATCTCCTCTATTTTTGGGGTGCCCTGGCTGAGCGCTGCCACTGTGCGATCCGTCACCCATGCCAACGCTCTCACTGTCATGTCAAAGGGTCCGAAACCAGAGATTGAGAAGGTGCTTGAGCAGAGGATAAGTGGCATCCTTGTTGCCATCCTGGTTGGTAGGTGCTGCTGCAGACAAGGCAGGCTTACAATAAATTACCATTTTCCTTTGATAATCAGTCATTAACTTTGACCTCCAGGAGTTTCTATTTTCATGGAACCCATTCTGAAGATGATTCCTATGACGGCCTTGTTTGGTATCTTCCTCTACATGGGTATCACTTCTTTGAGTGGAATCCAGATGTGGGACAGGATGCTTCTGTTGATGACACCAAAGAAATACCATCCGTCTGATGCCTATGCCACCAGGGTGTGTACATTCCTTGAGTGCAGTTTAAACTTCCCTCTGATTATGACTATTTTAGCACCAAGTCACCATGAAAATCAAGTACCACTGCAGTCATTTATGTAGTGTATGTGCACACTACATTTTGAGCCTCTTTGCTAATTTTGCATCTGTTTGTGGTTGTTTTACCTTCTCTGAGGTATTTTTATGCCTTTTTTTGAGACTCATTTTTTGGACCTTTCAAGTCAATTTGCATCTCTTTCTGGTTGTCTTTAGTCTCTTTTGTGGTGTTTTTGTCTCTCTTTATGATTGTTCTTTTTGTCTGTGTAGTGTTTTGGCCCTGTTTCTGGTTATTTTGCCTCTTTTGGACAATTTTATTGACTTTCCACAAGACAGTATAACACCAGGGGTTTAAGGGGGCCCCTTACCACCTTGGATCTTTTGGTTTATGCCTAGTAGGCCCATTAAGAATTATCCATGCATAGGACTTTCGCATTAGATTGTATAGGTGTTTCTATTTTCCTTCATAGTGGTCTTAAGCTTATGGCAGTTTCTCTCTAATTTACACTTACATAAATTAGCATTTTGGTGTTTTTCAGCTTTGGCTCTACAACCCCCTGTTAACTCTCTCCTCTGTTGTCTTTTGTGCAGGTAGCGACAAAGAAGATGCATCTCTACACTCTGATCCAGCTCATATGCCTGGCTGTCCTGTGGGTGGTGAAGATGAGTCCCTTCTCTTTGGCATTGCCTTTTGTTCTCATTCTCACCGTCCCTCTGCGCATGGTCATGACCAACAGGCTCTTCTCTGTCATGGAAATGAAATGTGTAAGTACCTCTTCTTATCGGTTGCATTCACCCTAAAGATCAGGCACATATCATTGTGTTTAGATGAGAAATTTAGGTTTTTCTGTTGTAACTGGATGTGCTTGTGTTGTAGCTGGACGCAGATGATGCCAAAGTGACATTTGAAGAGGAACCCGGGGTGGACGTGTACGATGAGTCTCCACTGCCATGAACAATACCATATCATTAATGTTTCACTCACAAACCTTACGATTTCAATTCTAGACTGCAAGTACTCATGTCTTTAAAAATTATGTATCTATTCACATACAGTTTATTCACTTTTCACTTTTACTTCTCATATTTCATGTTTAAAAGTGATATTAGTTTGGGTTTAAGAAAAATGCGTCCCTTTTGTTTGTTCGGCTGTTTAATTATTATTTGGTGCAGGAAAAACATGATCTTTTTAATAAGTATTTTGCATTCAGAGGTGAGGTAAATCCATTTATCGTGTTTTTTCTTTTAGTGAATAACTAGAGTATTGCTTTAAAAGTGACTACAGCATTGTAGATCTACCCATGCCATAATAATATACAGTTATTCCAAATAACTTAATAGATCTGCCCGTCTTATAATAATATAATTCAAACTAACCTAAAGTTTACTTTTTGTTACACAAATTTGAACTATTCAGCTCTTTACACATACACAAATTATGAATTTATGTGGGATTACCACACCAGACTTTGCCCCATACAAAAGCCTTTTTATTTTAGTCTCAAGAACTTATTTTATTTAAATTGTGTTATCTGAGTTTGCCTCCTTTTACATATTGTGTATTGTTTACTGGATAATTTGGTCTCTCTTGTTAAGTTTATTTGTTATGAATGTGTATAGAGAGATTTGTAATGCACTTATAAGTTATTTTGAGCGTGTAATTGCTTTCATGATTATAAAATGGGATGAGCACTAATGGGTAGATAGAGGATGATGGCATATTTGTTTGTGCTGATGTATTGATGATGTCGTGAGGAAAAAATAATTTGTAAATGTCTTCCGAACTTTCATACTGCCTATGATATGTTTGTGTGCTTGAAACACTGTACATGCTATGGATTTCCAATTTACTAAAAATAAAAACAGCACTAAAAGGTGCTTTTCTCCATTTAAAGCAATGTTTCACATCACCAACAGCTCACTTTTATTACCTTAATGTAAGAATAACAGAAGAGAGACGTGCAATTGGACCAAGATGCCTGCCACTCAGCTGTGTGGTGCCTTCAAGGTTATCAAGTAAAGTAGAAAATTTAACAGCATTACATTTTCTTGTGCTGCAGTTGGTAAACTTTGCTTAACATAAACCTTTTTGAAATACTTTATTTAAATCAGAGGTGATGAGGTAAAGATTATACAATTTTTAAAAAGACTGAAAAGGTTTGATCATGAAGAAAATCTTCACACAGATCAACAGGACAACAAAATACACCATATTAATAGAGAACTAAAGGGTCTATAAAAAGTCATTTATTGCACAAATAACATAACTAAACAGAAATATTCAGCATGATGAAATTGTTACTTGTTCCAATAATTTTTAAAAACTCAGGTCATTGTTATGAAATGTTATTTCATGCTGCTTGTTTTCACAGTATTTTATTACAGGTCAGCTTTATTTGTTCATTTTCCCTATTTCATGTCACACTAATGGGTGTCCACACAAACAGTAATATTCAGCTTCCTTCTTTTTGCCTGCTCTTGTGCACTGATAGCAATATTTCCGACGGCAAGAGAACATAGCACAGTTTAACCAGGCCAAGTGCCTGAGAGTCATTTGTTTTCTTTAAATCGGACTGACTGGATTGGACGGCCGGAGGTTCCGCCCACAAACACACAAGGTGGAGTTGAAAAGA
>JAQFJB010000009.1:4488864-4501006 GCA_029874875.1 Naso minor
GTATCATAGAGGGATGCTGCTGCTGTGTGTTTGTGTGTGTGTGTGTGTGTGTGTGTGTTTGCTGCGCTGAAAGGCTGTCTTGGCTGCAGAGCACCTCATGGTGTCCAGCTGATCTGCAGGGGGGGGAGTCTTGATTGATTGTCAAGGAGCACATGGCTGAATGAGAGAACATGGAGAGAGAACTTTATCGATTTGTACAAAGAGTACTCTCTCTTCTCTAACAAAATTTCATAGCTTTTCCTTTTCATGTCTACGTGCATGTGTATGCATGTGTGCGTGTGTGCACCTGAGTGCTCTGAATGGCAGGATGAAGGTCCTTTCATTTACAAACTCTGCTCCGAGCCTTTTTCTCTACTTGTGTCACAGTACATCTCTGGGTGTGTGTTATAATAAAGGCAATCTTAAAAGCCTGTGGCTTTGAGTCAAACACTCCAAACTCATTTGCCCACAGGTTTATTTTAAACGGGAAATCTGTTTTTTGTCTTTCAGCAGCAGCAGCATCTGTTCCATGTTAATAGCATTTTTCTGTTCTCTTCCCTTTGAATTTTATCTAAACCTTATAGAAAGCCAAAGATAATTAAACTTTTTTTCACTCTATTTTTTGCACATTTTAGCTTTATTGACTGAATAAATCAACTAACCAGGTTTTTTAATCTGTTTCCCTTTCCAGAGGACACAGCCTTCGAAGCAGGTGTGCGGGTGCAGATCCACAGCCAGGCGGAGCCCCCGTTTGTTCATGAGCTCGGCTTCGGTGTAGCACCTGGCTTCCAGACCTTTGTAGCCACACAGGAGCAGAGGGTAGGTGTCCCTGACTTCCACCGATAAAATGGTGAAAGCTTTTTTTGTCCTGTTTTTTAAGGCCATATACAGGCATATACAGCACCTGTCAGACTCAGCCATTAAAAACAGCAAAGTCCCTCCCAGAGCTCCACTTTGGCGACGTTAAAATATTTGTATAGAATCCCTCGCCACTGCTGCCAGGATGAAAGAAATGTACAGACAGTTATGTGTATTTTCATTCTGGGTGAGTCAATATTGCTGCTGTTTGAGAGATAAACGACAAGAAATTCATCACTGTCAAAGCAAAGGTGAGTGCCAAATTAGCTAACTTTAATGTTACCTACCTAACGATGATCTAGGGGTTGTCCATTTTACAGTCACTGTAGTCAGCGTTCAGGGGCAGTATGAAATAAATCTAATTAAAATAATTTTTGACAGTTGTCAGGTAAACCATCCCTACAGTTTGTCAAGCAATTAATAGATAAAAAAGATAATTTTTATACTAAGGCTATATCAGTTCCCATTGGTGTGAGCGATCACAACGTAGTAGCAATTGCAAGGAAATGTGAAGTACCCCAAACCAAGCCAAAAGTGGTGTACAAAAGATCATACAGGAATTTTTCTCAGGATGCTTTTCTGGAGGATGTTAGTAAGATATGTTTGTTAAACATTTATGATGAGAAAGAACCAGATGGAGCACTAGAATTGTTTCTCAGACAGTTTCAACCAGTTATTGACAAACACGCACCTGTTAGGAAACTGACAGCGAGGACATGGAGAGCACCATGGGTTGATAAGGAAATAAAGGACTGCATCTCTTAGAGGAACAGAAAAGGAAATGGCACAAAAAAGTGGTTGCATAACTGACAGACAAAGATATTGTAAACTGAGGAATCATGTCACAAAACTTAATCAAAAGAAAAAGAAATAGTATTATGCTTTACTGTCAAACAGAATCAAGAATGATGGGAAAAAGCTTTGGTGTACACTGAATAATATAGTGGAAAGAAACACATCTCCACATCCTACATTTATTGAGTGTGGAGGCACCTTTATCAGGAAACCCAAAGAAACAGTACATTTTTAAAATGATTTCTTCAGAAATAAGGTACGTACATTGAGGGGGGAATTATCAAATGGAAGAAATAATAGATTATCCATTTCTAACATAAAGACATATATGATGAATAAACCTTGCCATTTTGAGTTCAGTGAACTACAAGTGGAGACAGTTGATAAATTAATAAAGTTAACATGTAATGATAAACAACCAGGATTTGATAACATTGATGACAGACCGATTCGAATGGCTTTAGACTATATTGCACACCCACTTTGTCACATACTAAACACCTGCCTGAAACAATCAATCTTTCCACAGGCTTGGAAACAAGCAAAAGTTATTTCACTGCCCAAAGATAGGAAAACAGTGTCTAGTGGCTCAAACAGTTGTCCCATAAGCTTTCTACCAGCACAAAGTAAGATCTTTGAGAAGGCAGTATTTGATCAAATACAAGAATACTTTCAGGTAAACAATCTAATAAACTTTCAGCATGCTTACAGAAAGGGGCACTCTATATGTACAGGGGAGTGCAGATGACAGATGATCGGTATAGAGCCCTGGACAATTCAAAGCAGCGTTTAATGTTATACACCACAAGCTTCTTCTGGAAAAACTTGAGTGTTACGGGTTTAGACCATCTGCACTTGACTGGATGGGAAGCTACCTGGTAAACAGATCACAGAAAGTCTTCTTTAATGGGAGTCATTCAGATAGTATGGCTGTAGAATGTGGAGTTCCACAGGGAGGCTGCCTAGGCCCTCTTTTGTATTCCATTTTTACCAATGATTTGCCGCTCGTATTAAAAGATGAAGTCATGAAATCAATTATGTTTGCAGATGACGCCACAGTGCATGCATCAGCAACAACATGTGCTGATCGAACTGCCATACTGAACAATGAGCTAGATTTTAATGAAAAATGGATCCTTGAAAACAAACTGATACATAATACATCAAAAACAAAAAGTATAGTGTTTGGTTCAAATCATTCTTTAACGTCAGAGCCAGAGCTTAAGCTCTTTGTAAATAATACACCCACCCAGCAAGTAAAAGAAACCAAGCTATTGGGTATCACCATTGACAATAGATTGTCTTGGTCAAAACACATCGACACTATTGTTAAAAGAATGGTCAAGGCATTAGCTGTACTAAGACGATGCAAAACGTATTTCACACCTGATTTACCTAAACTCGTACTAAATACTCTTATTCTCTCACAGCTTGATTACTGTCTGGTAATATGGGCAAATGCTACAAAAAAAGATCTTAGTAAATACAAAGCTAACACAAAATAAGGCTACACGCCTTGCTCTCCGGTGTCCATATGACACCAATATAAATAGCATGCACTTCCGTCTTAACTGGTTGAAAGTTGAGGACAGGATGACTGCTGCGCTTCTACTTTCAACATGGAAGGTTTTACATTTCAAAACTCCATTATATCAATACAGTCAATTAAAACACAATTTAGAATCATATACTTATGTCACCAGGCAGGCAACAGAAGGCAGGTTTTCTCCTCCCAAGGCAAACACAAATTTCCTTAAACTACCCCAGTATATGAAGCAATGAAAGCATGGAGTTCCTTACCACTGACAATGACTAAATTAACAAAGAAATCAATATTTGAAAAGCAAATAAGAAAAACATCTTGGAAAATTATATTAGTAGGATGTCATGTATTATGGGATTGTGGTTTGTTTGTTTGTTTGCTTTGTTTCTCTTTTTGTTTGCTTTATTTTTGTTTGATGCAAAGTATTTTTGTGTGTGTGTGTTTAATGTAGCTATTCTAAGTAAGTGTTTTATTTTGTTTTCAGTGATAATTTTAATATTTATTAATATGTGTTTTTACACATGCTGATTTTGTGGATCAGGATATCTACTATGTTTTTCTATATCTATATGCATGTGTTTTAAATGTATGTGTTCTAAGTACAAACTCCAGGAAGATTAGCTCTGCTTTAGGGCACAGCTAATGGGGATTCAAGCAAGCAAACAAATAAACAGTTGGTAGCCTGGGTTGCTATGGAGAAGAAAGGATCAGTATAATTCAGCCACTGCACTTGTATGGCAGGGTGAGGAGAAATATGTCCACATGTAATGTTTGGTGCAATACTGTACGCAGTGCTAACAGCTGTTAACAAACTGAGTGACACTACATGCACTGATGAGGCCTGTGTCTGGAACAAATGTCTGGCATTCTGGATAAATATAGTGGTAAAACTCTTTCTGGGTGGCAAATGGTAGCAATCCAGCAGGGTGACCAGTGCGGAAGGACCTCTCTTTTGCTGGCCAGGTTGCAAGGCTGCGACGTCACGTAAAAGCTATGAATCTGTTATTAAATAACGTATCTGCCCTCTGCTGGACAAACTACATAATTATCCCATTTTAAATCACCAGTCTCACCATTTTTCTGCCCTTCAAACACAGTTTTGATAACTACACATATCACAGAGCATATATGCTGATATCCATATATCCGTGGTGGGCCAATATCTACCGATAATATCTGCAAACATACTGAAAAAAAGATATTTTAAATTCTGTAATAAATAAATTGTCAACAGGCACAATGTGGTTGCAAATGAGTGTGAGTGTGGGTTAGTGGATGAGTTTGTGGCTGCATCCCCTGGACTCTCAGAGGCCCTTTGTGCTCTCTTGGTAATTGTTGACTGACAACGATAACTACCAGTGGCTGTGACCTTGATAAAGGAGTGCTTCACTGGAACTCAGCCCCACTCAATCACACTCAAGCTATTTCCCATCACACAAAGTGTGTGTTAAAGGCTGCAGGTCTCTCAGATATATACAGTTGAAGGTATTTGATGTTAATAACCCTTTTCTCGGTCACCAGAGGCTTCCACTTCACAAAGCTGTTTTTCATTTCTTTTCTTTTTCATCCAGCTTAAGTTAAAAAAAAAAAACAAAAACAAAAAACAACCAAAAAAAAAGAAAAGCTGTGGGGAGGGAGTCTCTCTGCCTAGCTGCATGTATTTGTATTATGACTCCTCTCAGCAGTGCCATTTAGGAATCAATTTGACCAAGGCTATTAGTTCTGTCTGTCACTGTCAGTGTTTTTTGTCTTAATATATTTATTGTTCTTCCTCTCTATTTCTCTTTCTTTGCCTCTAAGTGAAGCTAAAAAAAATCCACTGTCTGGCTCAACAGTGGGAGTGAAGCGGACTGATTCCTGCCAGATAAATTTAATGCCCATTCCTTTTTTAAAAAACTGGTGCTGTGTCTCTGGCATATCAATGAATTCACTTTTCTTTGGCAACCTCAGGCTCTCAGTGAGTGTTTCTGGTCATTTAAACCAATAAATACAAGATTTCTGGCCAGCTGGGGTCAGTAGAAACAAACTGTGAAAAACAGCACTTACAAAGTCTTACATTTTTAATTGACATTGGGAACTAATTAGCTAACAGCTGGTCATCAACTCATCAAGCACATACTGAGAAATGTGAGTGAAATATTACACGAAATATCTGTCTCTTTAACAACTGACTGCTCTGCTGTGTTCATTAGCTAGTCTCTACCTTTGTGTGTCTGCTGTTGGGTGATGGGTGGGCACTGAAGGTTTCTGGGCTTCTTCACCGGAAACAGGTGCTGCAACCAAAACCAAACCAAGAGAGGGATGACAGTGAACCAAAACAGAAAAACCAAAGCAAGGAGCAGTCACTATAGAGATGAGGGGAACTGCAGATCAGGGTGAAAGTTGTCTGAAGGGGTTGCCATTTTAAGTGACCCCTTTTAAACACAGCTAATTATGCTTAATAATGGAGAGAGATTGATTATGGCCACTTAAATGAATCAGATTACATTCAGGCTTTTTACACTGAGATAATTTCTTCTCTTCCAGTGAAGAGGGGGGATTTTTCCATTATCAGTTAAGAGAAGAGCTGCATTTCTGCAGGAGAAAGGTGATGTTGTTCACCTTGTAAGTGTGTCACCTGGTTTCTAATGGACTTTTTTTTACAAGTACGTGCATGAAAAACTGCTTCAGGAAACGAAAGTTTCTCTGAGACACCAAGGCAGGAGGATAGCAGGAGTGATAAGTGATAGCAGT
The DNA here is from genome assembly GCA_029874875.1 of Naso minor. Classification (NCBI taxonomy): domain Eukaryota; kingdom Metazoa; phylum Chordata; class Actinopteri; order Acanthuriformes; family Acanthuridae; genus Naso; species Naso minor. Next base: position 4,494,773 of record JAQFJB010000009.1, read on the forward strand.
GATGCATCCTAGTGTTTAAAACGTTTCCAGCTGAAGTGTCAACCAGTAAACTTTGTCCACATTAAACTTTGAGTATTTGAGAAACTGAGTCACATCTGTGCTCACTTACCATCACTGACATTGTAATTATAGTACATACATTTACAACTAGGCTTACAGTGCAAGTGACCATGTTCACTTCAGTTTCTCGTTCATTTTCTAATGCAAATTATTTCATATGTGCAACTTTATGGGTCTTTCCTTGGCTGAATCCTGTTGAAAAGTGTTCTTGGCACATCACAGCCCAGTGTGGTGCTGCAGAGTCATGTCAGCGTCAGACTTGAGGGTGAAGAGCAGATCTATTTAGAAATGACTCGGCCTCCTGGGTAATGAGCCTCCAGGGACTCTCTTTCCTCATTTGTCAGCAGTTCTTACCGGTAGGCGAAGACGGGCCCTCCTCCTCTGCTTTCCTGCCTGCCTGCTGTGAAACCACTGCCCCTCCCCACAAGCTTGCACAGCGGGAAACCCAGCGAATTTTGCTCCAGCTAATTAATGCAGAAGTGCACTTTGTATCAGAACTCTGGGAAAAAAGCCTCCCGCTGCGATACGTTCCCACCTGTCTCTTCAAGCTTCATCTTCTGTAGAAACCTGGAGGGCACTTTCAAATGTGTCCAAAAACAATCCCCAGTTTCTGGAGCGAAGATTGAGATGGAGGCTTTTGGAACATGTTTTTAAAAAACTGGTGTTCAGTGGATCTTTGTCAAGTAAAACCCATCAGTCTGTCTGTGAAAATGAGTTTGACAAAGGGTTTAAATTAACTAATTTTGACTAATAATATTGGGCCCAGATCAAAGTAACTCAATGAAGCGAGCTAAAGGCACAAAGTACACAGGATGAGCCCTCACACTGATTCACATTAAAGCTTTCCAAACGTGGAAGTTGGCCCTCTGTTGGCTTCTGACTAAAGTAAAGAGGCATGTCGGCCCCGTGGTCAAAGAAGGGATTCTTTCTAAGGAATAATAACAAGTCTTCATTATAGTATCACTCCTTTGCTGCCTCTTGATTCAACCTCGGAGCTCACAGTCTTTGTCTTTCAGTTCAGCTCCTGTGCTGCCAAAAGCAGAGAAAGATCCCACAGCAGAGTAGAAGTGTGTATATGCTGAGGTCCAGCCCAAACCTGCACCCCGCTATTTTCTTTTTCAGCTCACCCAAGCAGAGCTAATACAACGACCTTATTAAACTCACCCTGTTCTCATATCCAACTTTTAACAACGTCCCTCGATGACCAGATTGTAAAGACCTAATGGAAGCGTTGCTCCGCTATGACAGAGGAACATTGATTAATAATGTGGAGCGAGCCACAGGCAAGACCTCTTATTAGATGGACCTTAATCAAGTCAGCAGGTCTCAGCGCAGTGAAAAATGATACACCACCTTTACAGAGAAATAATCAGATCTGAAATCAGCCACAGCTGACTTTAATTAGCCCAAAACTGAAGATTAGCTGGGGTATGAAGGTGACTTAAATGTTAAACATTGCTGAGACACACCTTTGTTAAGTCCTCTAATAAAATGAATAGCACCTGGATGCTGCTGTTCAGCGCTTGCACTTGCTGTTGGCATCAGTGGGGAAAGTTTAATTACCACAGGAGACATCATGGCCAAGAGACGGCTAGGGAATTTTGGATGTTGAATATTCAGATGCTAGATATGCTGTCTGGGTTGAATTTATTGTCCTAAGTGTTGGTGAAGCGGTTGCATCTGCAGACCAAAAGCATCAAACTCACTAGAAACAGAGAGACAACAGCGCCTGATAGGAGAGGCAGGATTTCAAATTCTGTCAGTACTAACAAGCGAAGTATGGCCAAATTTCACCTGGCAGGATGTTGTGTTTGCCTCACCCAAAAAAAAAAAAAGCTCTTTTGGCAGAGCAAGCGGCCTCACTTGGGATGCATTGTGATGACAATGAGGAGAACAGGGAAGCAGAGGGTGGTGGGTGATGGATGCGGAGTGTGCGGCTTGAGAGCTCTGCGTGTGTGGTGGAGCAGATGGGCCTCCACACTGCTCAGCCCGGCGTCCCTCGTTCCTCATCTGCTGTCCCAGTCCTCAGAGCTGCAGGAACAGGAGGAGAACAGTTGGAGTTTTTGTGCTCCCATAGCTGGGCAACGTGGGATTTCTCTGACAGAGTCTGGCTATCTGTTGAATTGTTTTCTGCACCGCCTGGTGTGTTGTAAAGCTATTCTGCTTCTTGGGACTGGCCGAGTTTCAAGGACTAAGGAATGTGTTTTGGTGAGCTGCTGTCAGGATCTGTCCACATTTCTGGCTTAATGTATGGATTTTCTGTGTGTGTGTGTGTGTGTGTGTGTGTTGCAGCTGTTGGCCGTCAGCGGTCCCTTCCAGTCCTGGTCCCCAGTGCATCAGTCTGTGTCTGCGTCGTCCTTCCACAGAGTCGACCTGCTGCTGGGAACATCTGAACACGACGGTCTGATCAGCCGCGCTCGCAGGATAAAGGTCAGAGGTCACACGGCGCGCTAAAGCTTCTCCTCATGGCGACACTCTGTGATCAAACATTCACTCAGTCCTCCAGAAAGCGTCTTTGTCCCAGTTACATATTTTCAGCTCTCTTGTGTGTTCAGGACTTTGAGGCTCTGCAGGGTCGAGCTGACGGAAAGACGGCGTTTTACGAGGCTCTGAGTCGCTCACTTGGTGGAGTGACAGGAAGTGACGTGCTGAAGGAGGCAGCGGCCTGGTTCTACTCTTTGGATCACAGCCCCTCAGCTGCTGGATACAACCTGTTCTCCAGAGCGCTCAACAATGCCACCAGGTCAGATTCTGTGCTAACATCCGCTTCAGTTAAAATTTGTTAGCACGAAACTATGTGAACACATTACAAAACCTTTCACGTTTCTACACACTGATATTTCAGCTGTAATCACACTGAATGACTGTCACCCTCTGTGTGTGTGTTGCAGGGATCTTTTCATCATCTGTCCCACTCTGCAGATGGCTAGCCACTGGGCTAATAGCAAAGCTAACGTCTTCCTGTACCACCAACCTGCCAGCAGCACTCACAACAGGTAACTGAAGTTCCTTTTCAGATTAAGATTGATGAGGCAAAACTCATGAATGATACATTATTCAGATTAATCTACTCAGCAACACTTTTGACATTTGTGTAGAGCACTTTAACACAGCAGTCATTATAATCCAGTTATATAATTTATAACATCTGAAATGAGCCATTCAACAGAATCAGTACTTTTACTTTTGTTACTTTAAATATTTTTGGTACATGCAGGACTTAAACTTGTAACTGAGTATTTCTACACTGCCGAATTAGAGTACTTTGCTAAAACGTCAGCACACGTTAGCACACATTACTCTTGGCAGCCAGCTGTCGTTTCCACACAGTTTGATTCTGAACTGCAGTGATCAGTGCTGATCAAAGACACTGATAATTGTTTGCTGTGTGCAGGGCCGAGGTTTCTGTTCCTCTGGATGTTCAGCTTGTGTTTGGGACTCCTCATCATCCAATGAGCTCCGAGCGTTTCACTGGCTCTGATCGACGCCTCTCTCTGGCTGTGATGACTTACGTCTCCAGCTTCGTCCAGACCGGGTGAGAAAACGCTCGTTAGAAAATTCACAACTCAGCTGCATTAACGACTGCATGACTCCACCTCCAGATAGGGCTTCATTCTTCCTGTTTTTCTTTCAGGGACCCAAACCCATCGCGTGTGTGGGCGGAGTCAGTTCTGCCCCGCTGGCAGCAGGTCCTGTCCTCTGAAGCTCTGCCCACCTACCTGCAGCTAAGCCCCGCCCTCCAACATCATAGAGGCCTCAGTCAAAACTCCTGCTCATTCTGGAGCCAACTGGGAACCAGACTGACCAGTCTAAGTGGTGAGAGGAACACAGTACAGTGCACTCTGCTGGTGAGGTGGACTCTCTGCAGGCCACTCTACCTGTTTAACTCACCTGATCCTCTAACTGTGTTCACGTGCATATAACAATATTCACATATTTATATGGATCCTTGAAACAGCTTATGAGTTTAAAAAAAAAACAAATTCTTGCGATGCTGTTGTCAAAAAAAAAAAGTTTGATTCTTGTTTGTATGGGTTTTTTTCTGTCCAGGTGAGACAGGGGCGGAGCCTGTCCAGCCTGTTTTGACCCCTGAGCTCCCCGTGGCTGCACCATCCAGCCAATCACAGACTGAGAAAGACGCCTACAGCTGAACTAAATAACTCAGCATTCCTTCGTCATGATGTGACAGTTTTCTGCCTTCAGATTCTGTTTGATCTCAGACGAGCAACCGCCGTCCTAATCATCAATAAAAAGCAATAAAAAAACTCTGCTGGTCGTCTCTGTGACACAAATATTAACATCAGCTGCACTGCCTGTCATGTCCACTAGATGCTGCTGTGATCTGCACTGAAGTAACATGAGAAATCCTCCAACTTCTCACCACAGATATTCCTGTTTTATAGAAGCTCAGCATCACCGAGGGTCATCACGTGAGATCGACACTGCCCTGAAAAAGCAACAAAACTGCCTCTAATTCATGAGATAAGCACATCTAAACCCATCAACAGTTACGGGTACAGATATACAGCCACCCTAGTTCTGTGCTTTGAGCTAGCTGCTAGTTAGCATTTGCTAATCAGCACTGAAGACAAAGTAGAGCTGGAGTTGAGGTCAGAATTATGCAGGATATTACAAAAATAAATATCGTGATATGTCGCTGTCTGATTTTTTACTTGTGACCAGCATGGTGGCTCACAGAAAACTCCTCAACAAGCTGCCTTCAGCTTCATCCAATGAAACCTGACAAAGGTGTGACAACTTTCACAAGTCAGAAGATTTAAAGCTTCCACTGAAGTTTCCTGTTCCTATTAAAACGTTTATATGACATCAATGATGAGGTCATGACACTCTGATGACATAAATTTACCTTAGAGACAAAACAATGAAAAAAACAGGACGTTCATCACTAAAAATAAAAAGAAGCTGCTATGGTTTATCAATCAACAAAATTAAAATTGATTACAAATTAGTCATTTATAGAAAAACTAAAATCTGGCATCAGCTTCTGAAATGTCTCAGGTTTTGTGGTTTCTGTTTAATATCAGAGAAGTGACAGTTTTCATATTAAATTCAAACATTATTGATTTATCAAAGTCAGCACTTACAAATGCCTCTAAGCTTGAAGCAGCTCATGTTGACGTGTTTTATGTCACATATTTCCTGAATCTCACACATCCTGAACTCAGCGAATGACCGTTTACATCATTGAATGGATGGATTTAGAGAAATTAAAGCATGACTCAGGAAGCTGTGCATCAGCTCTAACCATGCACACTGTGACCACAGAGTGGAGTTCGGTTCCTGCTTGAGATCCCAGAGCATGATGGGAGTGTGCACCGCCCACCCTGCTCCACCTGTGTGCAGGTGAGGCAGGTGTATAAAGGAGTCTTTCTGCAGGTGGAAACAGACTCCAGTAGCCACTCACACTGAGATCTTTGTCACAAACTGTGGATTTCCTGCAGAAAGATGGAGACGCCACTCGCACTCTGGATCGCTCTGACCATTACCGCCTCAGGTAAGAAAAACACTCCTGTCTCCTTTTCTCGATGTTGGTTTCACTGCAGTTCACAGTGACATGAAAACTGAATATGAAGACTAAAAAACTTGTCAAGGAGGTAAATGAGATGAGACAGACAGGATTACCCTCATGTTACCGACTGTGGAGGCGTAGAGGATCAGTCAAAGTCTGACAGCATAATGTCTCTTTTTCAGTATTTATTAATTTGACAGTTTATTTTTGTCAAAATGTCTTTGTTAAAGTTATTGTCTATGTGGGTGACAGTTCAGCTGAACTTTGACTCTTTATAAAGTCCTAAATGCTGTTAATTAAGCAGCAAAAATGTGTTTGATGAGTCAGATTTATACTCGTATCATAAATTTAACTTCAGCCACATTCGGACTGGCCCAACATTACACCAGGAGGTGAGCGCCTCAGGAATTCACCCTAACGTTCAGGATAATTTTTTGACCCTTATGAAATTACAGGATCTGTAGCCTGACAAAAGCCTCCTCAGGAGGGCGCTGGAGAGTTCAGTGGGATATCTGATCTCATCTGTGACGTCCATCCAGAATAAATGCGCTTCGAAATCAGAGCAAAAAGGCTGACGAACTTCCTGAGAATTACAGTGATCCAGTGATATTTGTCTGAACATCCATGAAACTCTGCAGACAGCA
>JAQFJB010000009.1:4633747-4650886 GCA_029874875.1 Naso minor
AGCCGGGAGGAGGGGCCCAGTTTGAATGTTGTGTTTACAAACGGCAACGAACAAATGCTACTGACTCCACCTTTAAGTCTACAAACTAGCCAGGTACATGTTGGTAGATCAATTTAAATGTGTACTGGATGAAGTAGCAGCTGTTCAGTGCTACTGCTTTGGTCAAAGCAGTTCTTATTTCTTTAAATCTTTTTATTTTTTTCAGCATCATGTTATAAATTTTTTGTTCTTACTGGGGTTAACTTAAATCTTTTCTCTTTCTGTCATTTGCTCTGTTGGACATGTTTGCTGCTTTTACTAATCTGTTTGCTCATATTTTGGATTTATAATTTTATTAATTGTCAGGGCGTTGTCAGTTATTCTCTGAACAGACAATAGCTGATGATAATGATGATGATAATGATGATGATGATGATGATGATGATGATGATGATGATGATGATGGTTAATTCATTCCACTGTAGTAGGGGTAGGCAAAGTCTTTTAAACAAGGTTTTCTTAAAAAAATAAAATAAAATAAATAAATGAAGCATAAAATGAAGGGAGTAAAAAATTTAGGGTATCTTAATATGGAGATTTATGCACAATAATATTAAGGAAAATTCTGGCACAAATTGCTTAAGTTTGTCACAGTATGATGAAGATTTGTAATTGCACATTTATAAATATTTCCTCTCTAATGTATCAGTAGTGACCATTAGCTCAATTTTGCCTCTGTCCCTTAAGCAGTTTAATCCAGCAGTGCTCAGAATTACCTTCCTGGTTGTGAGAATTAATCCTTCCATTATTTTAATTGAAGCGATTATTACTACACCATGTGTCAAATAGCAGATGACAAAAAGCTATCACACAGTCCAAATGAACTCTGGGTCATTCAGTACTTTCCTAATTTTACAACTTCGTCCAACTTACATCTAAAGAAATTGGCTTTATACAAAAGTTAACAACACCCATCACTTCAGAATTAATGTTATAAATCCTCCACGCGGTGACACATTTATGCAGCAGTGACCATTAGTGTGTGACAACAGGAAATACTATTTCCAGTGGAGCCTTTGTGGACTGTTCGCTGAAAGGGTGGGCTGAGCAGGGCAGGGCAGGGAGGAGACAGAACAAAATGCAATTTAGGTTCTTAGAAATTTTCCCCTGCAAACCGAATTATGTCTCTGTAGGGAAGACATGGTGATAAGGGTCATTTTGTTCTTTCTAATGGAACGACAGAACGTCTGCGTGTAATGATGGGGTCTCTTTTTATCCTCTTGGCTTTCACTCACTGCCCGCATCACTGTCACACTTCTCTCTTTAGCCTCCTCCTCAACACACACACACACACACACACACACACACATAGTACAATACAATACATTGCAGAAAGAGTTTGATTAAAAATCCTTTGAAAGAGTGTGATTAAAAAGTAAAAGACTTCTCAGCGTCTGAAGATGGATTTCTCGGAAAAGTTCTCTTGGCTGTGAAGTGAGGAACTGAATGAAAGTGGGAAACAAGATGAGTGGGGGTGTTCACTCTCTTTAGGGTGAAACCAAAATGTGCGTGTGCCTTAGAATTTGTGCGATCATATTTCGTCAGAGCGCACACCTGCATGTGACAAGTACAATTTCACAGAAGAGGTGCCGTCAGACAAACGATTTGACCGTGGAGGGAAAAGTGCTTATCAGGCACAATGTAGCCAGAAAAATACAGCCGTAAAAAAACAGCAGAGAGGAACCAAAAAGAAATAAATAGGTAAGGAGGAGAAAAGGCAGTAAATAGATAAATGGAGCACTGAGGAAAATCATTAATCATGTTTACAGGTTTTCATTTATGAGTGCTAGAGCGAGGCGGAGATGTTCAATGTATTGTAATGATAGGGCAGCAGTACTTTGATTTAATGCGGCAGGAGGCATGTGTGTGTCCATTTGATGGCCTACACAAATGGACACAAACTAAATATGCAGCCACATGCACATAAGCACTTTCTCACACAAGCATCTGATTATTATTCACTTAGTCTTGTGGGAATGTGACTAAGTACACCACTGCTAGACTGTGTGTGTGTGTGTGTGTGTGTGTGAGTGTGTGAGTGTGCGTGTGGGTTTGCAACAGTCTCACAGCATTTTGTTACAAAGGGATGAAATTTAATCTTAAAGGACCTCGGTGTAGGTCTACACATATATGTATATATGAATAAGCGTTTTAATTGCTCTTTTTATCCGATTGTATTGTTTTGTATGAAGGACTACAAACGTTCATTTCATTGCTCAACCCCGTGTTGCACAAGGATGAAGGAATGACCGTGTGCTTTGCACATGGACACAAATTTTATATGTTTTTTTGGGACACTACACTGTGGTTCTAATGACTGAATGAAGCAGTACATTTGTGAACTCAGCAAGTATCATGTGGACAAGGTCTGGGTGACAGACGTACAAAGGACTCTTAAGGACTCTTCCATGAGGATCCAGGGTTTGACTCTCTTCTGTGGTAAAATTTGGGCAGAAAAAGAACTTTGGTTAAGCTTTGGGAAAGATTTACATGCTGACAGCCAATAAACCGTGCTTTTATGAAATAGCTACAACTTTGATTTGTAGGTTTCATTTATCTTGGATCTTCTGCCCATGTGAAAGAATCCCATTAAATAAATTTTGTGACAATTTAACAACCTGCCGTGATTGACCTTATGGTTCATACTATTCAGAAAATATTGCATTCATTCATTCATTCATACTGCTGTTAGTTCGGTCATTGCTTATGTCGCAACAATTTATTTATTTATTTTTTTTTTTTTGGTGCTTGTCCAGATGTTAGCTTAACACTGAAGACTTGCCACGCAGTGTACAGTTATTCCTGCAGGGAAGGCAAAAGAATGAAGGGATGTTAACATTGTCAGTATGAGTGGAGTGAAGGAAAACGATTGCATGGCTGTTGAGGATGCAGACTGCAACCAACTGAAATCCCTCCGCTCATCCTTCAAAGCAGGAATAAGAGCCTACAGTAGCCATGAAGCAAACCAAACAGGGGCTCTTAACATGTGTCCATTCTGAGCTGCTGCACTAGAAATACAGTAGTCTAATATGGCGGACTCCATAGAAGAACACCCACTCCCTCTGGACATTGATTAGGGCTTTTTTTTAAGGTACCAAAACACAACAGTTCTTCTTTTTAGTGGTTATACATGATTATCTTCAGCCAATAGACACCTGCAAATTCTTGCACACTGACAGACGAAGTATATGATTTTCTGTACCTTTAATAAATATAGGACAAATACTCTTGAGTGACAGTGTAATATTGATTCGGCTTTGTTGTCATGTTCCTCTGGCTGTTATATTTCCATACACTGTCTCAGTTTGCACAATAAGAAGTATGAATGCAGCAGAGAGCGTAGCCTCTGAAGATGACACTTCTACAACTGAATACAAATGAGAGTGAATGTTGCACTTTGCAGCCAGGGTGCCTTGCACTTAGGTGATGCTCAAGCCTTTTTGTTCATCACCACACACAGGAAGACCAAATCTTCCTAATAAGACGCCGCTGAATGCTGTTGCATGGCAAGCTGTGATGACACAGCTGACCACAATGGGTCGAAAGCACAAGTGAGACACTTACAAATAAAACACAAAATCCTGCTGTTGATGTGAGACCTCATGAATTTCTTTAAAAGGAAATAGTGCATTTGTGTGCCACTGTGATGAGCCTTAAGTTATTGATTTCCTTTGAGGGCATTTAAGGTCATTGTGGTGGGTATGCACTAAAGTTCTCTCTGAGCTGCAGGACCTCCATCCTCCAATCCCTCCTGACACCAGCTGTCCCTGCAGAGCCCAGTGATTATCCAAGACTGTGAGCATTGCATCGTCTTGCAGATCATGGGTTGGGTTTCAACGGTGAGACAGATATTGATCAGCCCTTTGATCTTTAGCCTGGTTGCGTTAGGCGGAGTAATAAGAGGGACATCTCCAGAGGATGCTCAGACTACGCTTCATCTCCGAGATGAGCCATTCATTCTCGGAGTTCAGTCGAGCTACAGATGCTGCCTTTAAAAGAACCAATATTTACACATTTCCCTTGCACGGCCCACGGGCGAGTATTATGGTAATGTATGCATGGAAAAATCAATGAAGTCAGCCATTCATTATTTTCAAAACATGTCAACAGTGGTTGTCTCCACTGTATAGCAGAGCAAGAGCAAGCTAAAATTCAAATGCTATACGGAAAGACAAGTGCGTCTTTGCTCTCTTCTTTTCCCTGATTCCCACGGGCTTCCTCTCCGTGGATAAACAGAATTAAATTACACTGGTTGGCACATTTAATATCGGCGGTTTAGATCAGCACTCCCACTCATCTGCACACACACTTATATGGTAAGGGATGTTTTTGGATTTTCTAAAAAAAAAAGGGCAGAAAGAGGATCTACACACACAAACACACACATATAAAGTGATTAGGACTGTATGTTTAGTCTCGATCCCTGTAAGGCAAAGATATTCCCATGTTGCTGTGGTGACAGTCATGGTTTGTTTTTGATTGACAGCGGCTGCATCTGTTTTATTTTTCCACGTGTGTTAGTTTGTATATGTGTGTGTGTGTGTGTGTGTGTGCGTGTGTGTGTGCGTGTGTGTGTGTCAGTGAGGTGATTCACTCAGGCACATTTCCCTTTAAGACACCACAAGTGGCCTAATTATCCATTTATTCACAGTTGGTGCAACACGGCACAAAGAAACGGCTAAACATCAACACATCCCCAAAGCTGCATCTCTATCATCCCACACATCATGTTTGGTGCGCTTCAGTGCTGTTGTCTATTAAATCTGAAATGAAAACATTGCTGTCTAGTTGGTCATCACCAGTCTTAAACCTTTTATTTTTAACTTCTTTTCTTGGTTTGAACCCAGGTATCTTATTGTTTTTATTGGTCTAAATTATTACTGAAGTTAGTCAAATCTTTTTTCTTTCTTTGATCTTAATAGTTTTATATTCTTAATGATTTTTTAGCACACATGTATTATTTATGTGTTTGTTTTAATCGCGCAATATGTAATTTCTACCACTAGGGGCTCTCTCGATCAAAACAATAACAAAAAGACAGGGTTTGATGACATCATGAAGTTGGTGTCCTCATTGAACCATTGCAGATGAAAATCGATCAGACGTGTCTCATTCTGTGTGTTGTTGTGTGAGTGGCACATTCAGCACAGCAGAAGAAAGCAGTAGAGTTTTTGCTACTGCCGCAGTGACAAAATTTTCCCTCCAACTAATAAACTTGTGACTCCACCAGTACATCCCCGGTACACCGGTTCTCTATATGAAAAAACACTCACTATCTAGCGCACTGTTAAGTTACTGCTAACGCAAACTGAAAATTTCCCACAGCTGCAGCTTCACGTTAAATGCATTTAACTGGCGAAAAACAAGTTAATTTTTATTTTGAAGTAGACTAGTCAAGGGAAATACAATGGGTTCAGCTTATCACTATCGATAATCAAAAACGTATTTCTGGAGCAAAATAATGGTCATTCTCAGCATTTCTTGACAGCAGATCAATTTTTAATTTGTCTAGGAGTAGTTTTATATGGTCTGTGAAAGTAATGGAACAAGAGAGAGCTGCTAGATGAAGAGCTGCAGCTGCGAGAGTTGAGCAAACAAACTCCTCTTCCATTCAAGTTTTCAAATTCTCTATTACCATCTGAAATAGCATGAAGCAGGTGCTTCTAGCGTTTATTATAGCAAGTAGAGGAGGGTGGGGGATAGAGGTGTGTGTCAACTAATCCTCCGCCATTGCCCTGCTGTTAAACTCTCCTTACTCTTGTCATATTATAAGTGAAATGCCACTGTGTCTCCAGCAACTCCAGCAAACCAGGCTAGAGAGGCCTGCAGTAGGATTTACTAGAGTGTCCGTCCTACCGACATTGATTTTTAAAAAGGCAAAATGACGGTCAGGCTGGTGGGCAAGGAATGTAATCGGTGTGGGCCCAACCACCGTGTAACTTGGGGGACACCAACTACAGTGGCAAGCCTAATAGCAAGTAGTGGGGCAGTGGTGGCCTAAGGTCTTGTGACCAGACGGTTGCCCGTTCAAACCCCCAGTTGGCAGGAGTAATCTGGGTGGTGAAAGTGAAGGGAACTGGGCCCCTAACCCCAGTTGTTCCACTGGAGCTGCTCAGTGGCTGCAAATAAGACTGTAGTTGTACTGTGCAGCTTCCAGATGTGAATGTGTAACTGTGTGAATGTGATCAAGGCGTTCCTGAAAAAGAGAACTCACTCTCGCTCTTTGACTGTCATTTGGAACTTTTTCTGTTCCTTCACTTTGGGGCTCAAATTAACGTGTCAGGTTTGAGTTTGAGAACAGCGTGAGGGAGACAGACTCCTAATGAGTCTCTCCATGCCCTGTCTTGTTATGAAGTATTCATGTTCCAGGTATTTTTAACCTGTGGAGACATCAGTTTCACGCTCGTAATAGCAAACACCTCAGACAGGAGCTGACTCTCGGATGAAGATGATGTCAGAGAGATTTGACAAGACTTTAGTTTGAGAAAACACAGGATGTGTTGTCAGTGCCACTGTGGGAACGTTTCAAGTTTAAGTCTCAAATTCTGGCCGGCGTCCGGTAGCTTTTTGAATGAGTTTAGCCAAATAGCATTTTATCTGTGATTCAGGTGAGTTTGGCAATTAAACTTGCCCATTATAAAAGCTTGCAAAAGTTGAAGCAGAGTGCAAAAATGTGCATATTTATGTTTTTTTTCCACCAAAACAAGATTTAGTGCCCATCCAGCTGAGAACCTGAGAGCGGTTGACTTACAGTCCCAGACTTTCCTTATCATAAAATTTTTACCTCTAATATTTCTTAGACAATTATAAACTCTTGTAGCATTTGAGGATAAAGTGATTGATCAGTTTGCAAAACACATGCAAGTCTTTCTAATCCAGTTTTTGATTCCCATTTCGATTTTGCTTTTTTTTGTACTTATATACTTATTTACTGATTATATTTTAATGATGTTGTGTTGTTTTTGTGTTTGTTTGTTTGGTTGGTTGTTGTTGGGTTTTTTTGCTGTTACATGAACCAGGACTTAATTTTGTTTCTTAGATGTATATCATCTTCTTGAATGACAATAAAAATATATTTATCACTATCCTATTCAATTTGTGTATAATTCTACTCCTTTGGTTTTCTTGGGTTTTTTATATACATATGTATTTTTTTTAAAAATTATTCCTTGATATATTTTCAATGTATTTTGCGGCTTTGCATAATCTCATATAATTTCTCATTTGCAAAATGTCAGTTTGCAACATAAAATTTACATTTTTTCAGCTTATGTATGTACTGATGTATTGATCTTGTGGTTAAAGCCACAACCATTGAAGAGATTAAGAATATTTATTCAGGTCTGTTGTTACCATTTAGGGGTAAAACATTGTAATTTTCTCAATGTAATTTAAAAAATAGATGTTTTTATTTCTGGTTTCTCATGTCTTATTCCAGGTAAAAAGTCATACAATGGGAAAGTTCATGTTTAAAATCTGTCTGTGCAGTTATTTGAATGGACTCTCTTAGTTCATACAAAAAAGACTCTACTTCACAGGTGTACATACTTTCAGCATTTTTTCAGTATCTAAGTTTTATGCAAGTCACACTGAGTAATATCACAAAGCTAAGGAGTCACTGCAAATTGCAGAAGGTAAACATGTGTGTATGTGTGTGTGTGTGTTTAAATACAATACCAAATCTAATAAAAGAGCTCACTCCCTCTTGTTCATAACTCAGCTCTTCAGCGATGCTCCCTCAGCTCGACTCCCTCTCGCCCTGCTGTGAAGTGGAGTCCTGATCGCGTCACCTGATGTTCACTCTCTTCCCTCTGTCTCCACAGCTTTGATATGTAAAGTCTGTCCCGTCTGCCTGCCCGACAGACCCATGAAACAAAGGTTGCACAGCTTGTTACTAATCTCCATCACACCACGTCTGCTTTAGAGGCGGCCAAATGCGGCAGCCCCCTCTTCACAATAGAAGAATGCACACTCTGTTTGAACATCTGCCTGTCTGTCGGCCTGCCAACTCGCCTGTTAAAGGAGCCCTGGACATTTTCAGACATTTCACACAAAGCCAGATTAATTAAATCTCACTGGTCTCTTCTCTGCAGCAATAGAACTGCAGGATCTCCACTTGCTGTTTTAGTGAACATGTAAACATTGACAGATTCAGCGGGATGCTGCAGAAAATAACAGTGTTGTTTTACAAACGACACAGTGAGGGGTATTAGAGTAGCAAAAGTTGCCGGGTTTGTCTGAGACCTCCTCACCAATGGTCAGTGTTTAAAGGCTGTCCAAAAATGATTATCCCCATACACTTCTGTAGCGCCCCCTAGCATGTCTGGTTATTAATGTGGAGGGCGCTCCCCAAATTCTTCTATTAGCGAGAGATCTCTCTCTTTAGGGTTAGCTAATGCACCAATTAAGCACTGATTTCAATAAACATAGGCATACTTACATTACATAACTATCACTTCCCATCAGCCTTTAACTTAAACTCTTGTGTCAGTAGAATGACCACACATCTCATTTAAAGTAAATCTCTAATGGTATTCAAATAGCTAAAGTAATTGGAATGACTTTAACCAGGTATCTTAGTTAAGCAGCATCTAAAGTGCTCAGCATTACCCATGTAATTACCTTAACTCTCTTCACCATTAGCAAATGTGTTACTGTATAAATGTCAAATACCAGTAAAATGCAACAAGTCACCAGGGAATACGTTTTAACTATTTACTGGAAAAAAAATAAAAAATGCACAAAAATACATCCAACATAAAAGTAATTTAGAATGAATTAATTGTTTTTCTCTTTTCAGTTCAGTTCGTTTCAATAGCAAACCAACTCAAAAATAGCTCAGTCTCAATGACCAGTGTATCAAATCAACATTTCAGTTGGAGTTACCATGTAACCTAATATCTCCTAAAGCCAGCATATAACTAAATAAACTAAACTGCATCAGACCTGTGTAATGTGTGAATGGTACCAATTCAGTTGTCCGAGCGGTGCAGGCCTGTGTCGTTGCTAGAGATTGGAGTAGCCTCAAACCAACGGCTGCTTCACGCATAAAGCGCCAAAAGAAAACAAACTCACGCAGCGTCATCCTCCTCAATCACTTCACTGCAAAGTTGTACTTAAATAAAGGCTAACTTTCTGAGCAGAGCTCTGATGTGGGCTCTCACTCCTGTCTCTCCCCTCTCTTTTTTTTCCTCCACCTTCTCGTAACCTTCACTTCCGTCGTACCATGACCTTTCACCTTGACATCTCATTGGATCTTTAATCCAGGCAATGAATTTTAACAGATACAGTTTTAAAACCATAAAAACATTATTTAAATATTTTTAACAGTATGAAATCACCTCTTAAAATGAAAAATAAACAAAATAAAATTACAATGAATTCAGGTTACCCCCAAAATTCGCATAGGGCTACACTTCATTGCATCAAAGTTATAAAGACAAAACATACATGTTCTTTAGGAGAGATTTGGAGTCCGTGGGCAACAGCCAGAAGAGGGCTAAATAATGGCAGGCTTTTCACCAAACCTACAAAGCAGCCACATAGCATAATAAGGGTTTAATATGGATGTAATATTCATAGGGGATGGGGCCTTGTAGTAGCTTTTATTACCAGGCACCGATAATGTGTGTGTGGCACTTTCTTTTCTGAACCAGAGGAGTGCTGTGAGGTGGGCTGGATGTCTCTGTACAAACAGGAGAAACAAACAGAGACAACTACTACTGTTCAAAATGTTCTTTGTGAAAGCACTTCAAAAATCAAACAAAAACAAGGTGCAATACAAACACTGCCAGGTAAAGCTACAAGCTTTAAACAACAACAACAAGAACCCAGCAGAAGGAGGCGGCGTCCACTGAGCTTCAAAGGGGAAGACGATCTTGGAAGAACAGTCAACAAGTATTTAATAACGGGCTATCCTCAATTGCTATAAACACATACAGTTTCACCTTTGACTTAAAACTTATCTTTGTTGTGTCGTTTCTCAAATTGTGATGATGTGAGGATGATGAAGGAACTGCCTGAAGGAACTGACACCGACTTGATTGTATATAAAACGGTTTATTACAAAAAAGTACAGTATCAAATAAAACACTCCAGAGCGTGTGTTTGAAGACCCCAAGCCAATAAGAGTCTTCCCCCTAAAGATGAGACATTCCTGCTTATATAGGGGAATTGTTTTTGTAAACCTAAAGCTGGAACATCTGGTTTAACTCAAAGAAAGTGTCCGAGCGGAGGAGACCCCAACTCACATTCTGAGGCCTCAACTCCAGTCCATAAATGGTGTATCATCCTCTCACATGCTGAGGCCTCAACTCCAGGCCATAGATGGTGAGACACCACATTTCCCCCCTTCGAGACTTCACAAAGGCTCGAAAAATAAAAACAACACATGCATGTTTACAAGTGTGACGAAAATGACAGTTCCTCCCAGATATGCTCACTACAGCATAACCTTAGCAATACAACAAATTCATGGAGTGTGAGAGCGAAAAACCTGTCTGGCAGCTATCTTTCTTATGTCATCCATTAAACAATCTGGACAGGAAAATTCTCCCACGGCTCCCCTGCCCCGGGCAGCCACATATGGTGGTCCAAGCCAATTAAAAAAGGAGGAATTTAAAAAAAAAATCAGTATAGAGATATGACTTAAGCAAATACATATAGAAACCTCAGAAAATAAAGTCAAAACAGTGTCCAAATTCAGGCTAGTCGACCCATCGGACCTTCCAATGGACCTTTCCCTGCCTAGCACCTCTTTCCCCAAACATGAAAAAACAACAAAAAAGCTAAGGTCCCAATGCATTCACCCCATAACAAAAACATCATTCTCTAAATGATTCAAATCAAAATGTTATACAGTTTAGATATTTTTCATGCAATAATAGAAAACTCAAAGACTAATCTAACTGTTATGTCTTACTAAGGTTATCATCACTTCACAAAGTTCTCTTTCAATATCACAGACTACAATACAATAAAACCAAATCCAAAAAAAATTAAAAAGAAACATAAAATATCATGCTACAGTCCTTCAGCGGCATCAACTCCCAATGTAGTGTCAATGGTGTTTTAAATCTAAATATTCATCCAGGCCCTCCAGTCCATTTTCATCATCCATATTTGAATGTCTGAATCCCTTCAGAACTTTGGGGTCCCTGAACAGCCAATCACTCCAATATCGTTCTAAGAGGAGAGAAAAACAACCAGTATCTTTGCAAAAAACAAAAGATGCAGATTAAAACATCAAATATAGGTTATACAAGTTATACACATTAATACCTTGTTCCCAGCTATGTTATAAGTCAAACATTGTCCATTTCCCCCCTTCAATCATAACATTACCATTACACTCCCATAATAAGAAACTACTAAATAGTAAAACAATATCAAAAGTGAATGCTAAGACTATAATAAGATTAAATGATCAAAATGGATATTTCTCCAGCAGTTCACCATCTATCGCCACTTCTTTTTGTCATCGTCATTACCAGTCGTATGTAGCAGAGGCATCTGAACCTGATCCCCAGGCATCCGTCTACCTGTAACTAACTCAAGAGGTGTCATATGTAAATTACGCAGCTCACTTGAGCGACACACCATAAGCGCCAGCGGAAGTGCCGCTACCCAGTTCAAACCCGTATGTTGGCAGATCTTAACAATACGATTTTTCAAAACACCATTCATTTTTTCACAGATGCCTTGGCTCTGTGGATGATAGACTGCTCCAAGACGCTGCTTAATTCCCAGTTTTTGTAAAATCAATTTCACTGTTTTATCCACTAACTCCTTTCCATTGTCTGAGGATATCCGATCTGGAAGTCCCCACCTACTTATAACCTCTCTGCACAAAAACTTGGCAACTGACTGAGCATCCTTCCGCTTAGTTGGACAAGCTTCAGGCCATCGCGAAAATCTGTCCACAACAACCAGCATATATCTCTTACCTCCAACTGGTTTTATCATGTCAACAAAGTCCACAACTAACTCACGCATAGGTCCTCTTGGAGTTGGAATGTGACCGGGAGGAATCATCACACCCCTCCGAGCATTATTCTTCAGGCAGATGGTACACCTACCTATGACATAATCAATCTGTTCAAGTAAATATGGTGCCCAAAAACCATACTCCTTTGTGATCTTTCTCCTAACTTCCCCCCTTGCCACATGAGCCAACCCATGTGCTTCCTGAATCATCAAACCTAACAGATCTGGAGGTGCTACTATCAGTCCCTCACGATTTCTCCAAAGGCCGGTAGAATCTTGAGTAGCTCCTCGATCTTTCCACAGTTGTTTATCCATTGCAGAAGCTGCTTCCTGCATTGAAATCGCATCCCGGAGCGTAATTTTGTCTTCCAAGTCCACTTCGTGAGTAACCAGAAGAACTTTGCCCCGTCTGTCTGCTCCCGTGAATGCTTTTGCCGCTTCATCAGCTGCTTTGTTGCCTTGTGTGACCCTTGACATATCCGCTTTATGTGCTGCGCATTTGGCTATTGCTATTTCTTTAGGCTTCATCATAGCCTGCAGCAATTTCATTATCTGAGTGTGATGTTGTATTGGTGAACCATCCGTTTTCTTAAATCCTCGATTCTTCCATACCACTCCAAACAAGTGGCATACATTATGTGCATACGCAGAGTCGGTATATATTGTCACTCGCTTACCTTCTGCT
Organism: Naso minor; assembly: GCA_029874875.1. NCBI lineage: Eukaryota > Metazoa > Chordata > Actinopteri > Acanthuriformes > Acanthuridae > Naso > Naso minor. Next base: position 4,646,457 of record JAQFJB010000009.1, read on the forward strand.
AACAGACATGCTTCAGTTAGGCCAACAAGTTCAGCCAGCTGTGCCGACGCAGGCTGTGGTACTATTTCAGCCTTCTCGACAACAAATTCAGTTCCCTGAGCTTTTACTACTGCATAACCAGCACTCAATTAATCTCCTACACGATAACAAGACCCATCTTGTGTCCAGGAAAGATTACAATGGAGTTGGGCATTCCCCGTGTCTTTAATCATAGCTCTCAATGGCCCAGTTAAACTAGCATAATCCTCTACCCATGCAGAGGAATAACCAGCAATGCCAAGAAAAGTCATCGTCTCTCTAACTGTTCTAGGTTTTGGAGCCTTTCGAATAGCTTCCAAATGACTATCAGAAATACTTCTATGTCCCTGTGTTATTGTCTGACCCAAATAAACTACCTTCTCCTGACAATGTTGCAACTTCTTTTGAGAGGCCTTGTGCCCCTTCTCTGCTAGTATCTGTAGCAACTTAATTAAGTCCCTATGGCATATTTCCTCATCTGGTGAACAAATAATAATGTCATCCACATACTGAACGACAGTGCTTTTTAACACCTGATCTGTCCCTACCAGATCATCCTTCAAGACTTTATTAAAAATATGAGGACTATGTTTAAACCCTTGTGGTAGTCTCTTGTACTCATAGAACTGTCCTTTGTATGTAAATCCAAATAATCCCTGACTCTCTATGCTAAGTGGAACACTAAAAAATGCACCACATAAATCTAACACTGTGAAATGTGTAGCATCTGGTGGAGTTTGAGCTAACAAAGTATGTGGATCCGGTACTTCTACTGGAAAATCAGCTACCACGTCATTCACTGCTCGTAAATCATGCACCAAGCGATAAGAATCATCTGTCTTCTCAACAAGCAACAGAGGCGTATTACTCTGGGGATTCTAGGTTATCTTCAAAACTCCTGCTTTTAAAAGTCCTCCAATTTGTGATTTAATTCCTTTAACTACCTCCTCTTTTAGTGGATACTGGTTCTTCCAAGGAGGTTTGGTTCCTGGACGGAGTTCAACTTTCACTGGTTGGGCTGACTTAACAAGTCCAATGTCCGTACTATGCTGAGACCACAAGCATTCTGGAACTTGTAGCAGCATCTCCTCTCTCTTAGAATCTGAGCTCATCTTAGCACTGCAAATTGACTCATGTGTCATCTGCACAATTTGCGGCTGTCCCCATCCTTGAGCAGAGATCATAATCTTGATAAATCGCTGATCTTCACTCCTCCAAAGAACAAGATTCTCTGTTATTGGTGCAAAAACAGCTTCTTCTGCTTCGGCCATCATATCTCCTAGATGATTCTGCTCATAGCCTTCAGACACCATCAAAGTCACATGTGGCACACTCTTCTCAATGTCATACTCTTTATCCAGATAATCATCTCTGTGTGTCTTCATAGCAGCCCCTTGTAGTCCCAAAATTATACAACCTGAACTGAGTTGAACTTGTCTCGGTTGATGACTCAACCACTCCTCCGGGTTTGATTGGGCAGCATCCTTAAAGTACTTAAGCGTACAATGAAATGGATACTCTGGAAACTTCGCATCAGGCATGCTGGCTATGATGAACTTCTCCCACAATTTGGCTGGCTCCAAAAAATCTGCAGCGAAGTACATATCTTTTACCTGATTTTCTGGGTTTCCTTCCCAGCAACTCTTCCCTCTGTACCTTTAACTCCTGTAATTTGTCCTTCAGTGTGGTTCCGCTTTCTGATCCAGGTAAGTCTTCCAAGAGCGCACAGCATTGGTCTATATTTCTTTCAACCTCTTTTAAAGCCTGCTGTTTGTCCTCATCCACTCTGGGACTAGACACCTTTGAAAGAGTCCCTCTCGAAATTGAAGGATCCTCACTCTCCCACTCTTCATTGCTATCTCCATCCTCGCTCTCAGTAGAGCTATCACTTTCTAAATCCTTCTTCCTACATGCTTTGCCTCCTCTTCATTCCGCTCTAGCCAATACTCGTCTGATTGCAAGGTCATATCCACCCATGCTCTCCTCATAATCACTCTGATCATCATCATCTCCAGATTCCATCCTCTTACTCTTCAATATTCCCCTAGTTTCCAAACGTGTCTTCCTCTTAACTTTAGAGCTTGGATACATCTCTATAGTTGTTTTCGCCTTTCCTACTTCTATTATTTGGTTATCCTCGTCTCTAACCTGATACTTACCCCCTTGACTAATCACTGGAAGCTGAGGATATATCTCCTCAAACTTCACCTCCTTCTCATAAGGTGGGGGTTTCTTCATCGGGGCCATATGTGAGAAAGGCACATCAGTTTCTGCCATTAGTTTTTCTGCTCTCCTGTTATTATTTTCTATCTCCTCTACCGTTTGCTTTCTCTTGTCGCTTACAACCTTTATCACTTTTTGTCCTTCATTTTCAAACAACTGGAGAATGCCAAGCTCCATTTGCCTGTTTTCCTTGCGTTTTTCCCCTTTCTTACCTTTCTTTTGATATGTCTTATATGTGGCCACAAACACCCGTATTGTTTTAACTACATCTGGGTTAAGGGTTCCCTCTTCTGGCCATGGTTGATCAATTTCAGGCCAGCGCTTATGCCATTTCTTTGATATCTTCGCAATATCTTTGACTAAAAAATTATTCTTCTGCACCACATCTACAGGAGTGATTACTTTCAAAAGTTTATCACCCATCTCTGACATTGGAATGACTTCCTTATATCCTAAAATTATAAAATGAAAATTAACTAATTAAAATTATTTATTTATTTTCCAAAATCACGGTTTTATCACAGTCAGTAAAGGAAGAATCAACTTGATTTGCCAACTCCAACGAAACCAATGTCTTATTAATATAAAACAAATTCACCTCACTAAATCTACATCTATTATTAACTAATCAAATTGTAAAATAAGTTTTCTCAAAAATCCTGTTATGAAAGAAAGTCCAATCCTATATGGATTCAAAACACACTTACACAAAAACAAATTATCACAGAGTGTGTTCACCCAATTAACGACCAATGCTCACACCTATTCACTTTAAATCATCAAACACTCTCAGCAATGAATCCTCCAATTAGCTCAGATCAGAATAAACCACACACAAATAAGGAATGTCACATTCACAACTCTCAGCCACTTTTAGACCAAACAGTTATACTCCATTAACTAATCAAATGCATTAACTGATCAGTCCGTTGCCAAGTTTTTCCTCTAAACAACTGCAACATGTAACCTCATATATGTATGTGAACAAATAAATATACTCTTTTCAATAATGGCTATAAATGAATGTATACCCCTATATCTAAATGCAGTTGTTTATTAAAAGAATTTGTGGATAAAATCACACTGGCCTTGATCAACTGGGTTCAGAAACTGCACCCACTGCATGATGCAGTGGCCAGCCTTCTTCTCTTCTGAGAGATCCAATTTCAAGCGTGCTCCATCTCCTCTCCTTCCCTCAAGCTCTCACACGTGAGTAATCAAAAGGAGAAAAAGAGAACAAACAGGAGATCAGTATCTTTCAGTAAATAGTTAACAAATCTCAACAAGCAACAGGACAAACAATCCAATATAATCTGTATGATCTGCCAACACTCAGGTCATTTCAATCCCCAACAAATATTTTCTTCTTTAAACTACACACATCAAATTATAACTCCACAAATACGCTATCAATGTAGGATTTTAATTCATTTCACTCTTATAACATCTTAAATCTCCAAATAATTTATTATTCCCCACAAACTATATTTCTTTCTACTCTTATTCACTTTCACATTGACTCATATGTCACTCTCCTCTTCTCTTCAAAATCTTAAACGTCCCTCTGGGGGTTCATATTTACTTAACTGATTAATCAATGTCCCTTAAAAGAGGCTCATATTTTCTTACCAAATGTCCCCTTATAGGGCTCATAAAATTGTTAATTTTTCAAATGTCCTCTTCAGGGCTCATAGGATTTAACAAAATCCCCTCATAGGCTCATAGATTTATTATATAAATATATAAAGTCCTTTTATTGAGGCTCATAAATATTAACACTAAAAAACACAATATCTTTCCTTATAATTACCTTTCCTCCTATTCTTAACCACAATCTCTGTATATATATTTATACACACATATATATTCAATACAAGACTTAACTTATTACATTAAACAAATCACACCTGCACAGCTCTGCAGCCTTTCATCCCCACTGACACACACACACACACAAACACAGCGCGCAATCCTAACTCCTCAAAATCAACTCATTCATGCTTTCCTATAGCATGCTTTTTCTGCCGCTCCTTATTCTCTTTTTCTCTAAATTTATGCTACCTTCTGAGATATAGATATTCAATGAGAGGCTGCTTCAGACACTGTTCGTCAACTAGTGTTCGAGTGGGAGCTTACAATTGAATTTTTCACTCTATATCTCCAATTCCTACTGTAGAATTGACCTGAAA
>JAQFJB010000009.1:4738606-4750501 GCA_029874875.1 Naso minor
GGAAAAGAGAGCAGGTTCTCCGTTACTAATAGGTTTCACAGTGATAATGCAAAAAAATAACAAAAACACAATTATTCCAACCGTGCCATTATTATTATTACCCATGAGGCAAAGAATTTAAAACCCCAAATGCTCCACTGCAAACTCTTCATTTGATTCAGAATTCAGATACTCATAATTCTACCTGATAGAGAACTGATCACAGTGATTCTAAGATACAATCTTGCATTCAGGTAAAATATTTACTCCACAACAACAACAAAAGATCTAGAAAGTGAGCAAGATTTCTGAAAAAAAACATCAGGTTTTGTGTATTGCAGCTAGTGAGGAGCCTCTACAGCAGCTGACACAGCAGGCAGTTATTAAATACTGGTAGAAGAACAAATGTTTATCGAAATAGTAGCTTACAAATAGAACTTCCACTCTGACAGTTTCTTCAGATATTGTCAGGTCAGAGTGATTTCAGTCAAGAAATAATAGAATAGTGAGCCAAACTTGGGTCAGTATATTCAATGATGCATATAATAAAAAATAAACGTATAAAATATCACAAAAGTACAGTAAAATGTAAAACCTCACTGCTGTCTTAAACAGAAGACCTCAGCAAATCTGTAGAACATATTTAGTGAAACTGGCTCAGACTAACAGCTCCAGGCCCTGTAGAGACTTAAATTGGAAGAACATAATAGGATATTTTGTGACTCTAAAATTGAAATCTATTCAAAGGGGTTATTTGGGACAGGATTAATGCTGAAGGCTGTATGGCTGGAAAAAAAAATACTGGCAAGAGATTGCTCAAGAAAGGGCTGGACTATCACATTATACCTGGGCAATAATCCCAGACAGACTCATGGATCAGAACAAATACCTCTTTAAAATACTCTGCAGCTTGCAAACCAAAATATATATATATATATGTATATATATAAAAAAGCTGCAGCCAAACGCTCCAACAAAGGCCAACTGGACTGAAACTGTCAACAAAATAAGCAGTATGAAGAAATTAAATTTTACTTCCATCTCAAGAATATAACAAGATCATTATGCAAAATAAAAACAAAATCAGACCCTGACCGATACAATGGTTTGCCAATATTCTCGGCCAATATTGACCTATTACAGATATATCTGTATCACCACATATATTCTCTGACATGAATTGATATTAAAAGTGCTTTTTAAGGCTGGAAAATGCTTGGACTGGTGTTTTAAAATTGTGTAATTACATAGTTTGTCAAGCAGAGGGAGGTACGTTATTTAATAACCAAATGAAGTGTTCACTCTTCAGTACATTGATATTTGGAATAAAGTATGTTAAGATGTAAGATATCCTGCCTCCATTGGATTTTCTTGATCAATAATATTGGTATTGGTCCCTAGAAAAACAAACACAACATATCATCTGTGCCTTGATGTGACTCAGTACGTTCGTAACCGAAAGACCCTTTTCCTATGTAAGTGTAATGCTGCCCATGTCCTTTTTCTGTCATATGTCACCCCTTTAAACACTTCATATCTCGCACACTTCCTCCATGATAACCTGATCACATAACTGCATGGTACGTCTACCTGTGTGTGGGGCCCCGGGCTCCTCTCCCAGCGGGGGAACACGTTAGTGAAGGTGAGAGGCTCTGCCCCGTCGTAGATGAGGTAGGCCTGTGGTGGGCGTCTGGGGTTCATCTCTGGGATGGAGAGAAAATCACCACATTGTTTTCAAACACATCCTTACAGTTCTGAGCCACACTTGTCACACAGCTTCCTCCTACCTTTGCAGTACTGCAGCGCCGTCTCCATAGCGCACCTCCTCTCATTATGCCAGCGGCTCCAGGCCGAGGACGAGCTCTCGGTCTGCTCAGGCTGACCCCTCTGCCACAGGTAGACCTCCAGACGGTTGTCAAGCAGGAACAAGGCTGGAGGATAGAAAAGAAAGATAGAGGACATATGAGACAATAAAGTGGAATTAGATTAGATTGATATTGCATTAAGTTCGACTTTGATGTGCTGCGGGATGTTTGGATTTCAGTGGCAAGAAAAAAAGGGCCAGCGGCAAAGAAAAAGCAAAGTAAATGTTTAAAAAAAATACATTTGCAGGGACTTCTGAAACTTGTTTTTAAAAGAAGAACTTTTGGAATTAAAAAAACTGGAAATTAATTAAAGAGAAACAGAGCCAGCTTTCCGTGTATTGTACGAAAACGTCGAGTGCGCTCTTACCAGGCTGTGGTGCAGAGTACAGACTCTCTTGGACGAAGGGCATCACCATCACAAGCCCCGGCAGCCGTGTTGGACTCTGCAGCTCTTTGGCTCGGAAACTCCCAGAGGCAGCACACAGGTGGAAGAGGCGAGGTGTGAAGTTATACTTTCCAGGATCTGACAGAAGGCAGGAGAGGTTAGTTTCTTTTTTCTCTTTTTGACTTCAATTTGATTTCTTTTGAACTCCTTGCTCAGAGCATCAGAGACTAGGAGTCAATAGTCTGGCCCTTTGGCCTTGGGCTCATTTCCAACCTGTCGTCTGCTGCTACCTCATGATTTATTTCATTATTTACAATCTATATTGTGATGTCTTGAGAAGTCAGAAGCTTTTTCCTTGGCGTGGTTGCAGGAGAGAAAGACAGTGAGAAGTGTTTTCAAACCTAAATTTGAAGGTTTCAGTTTTCTCACAGCAGATAAACACAACAGTAACTGAAATCAAAGTCTATTTTTCTGTCTAACTGGTGACATACTATGATGGAAACTTGCACGCTGCGGTCTTTTGCTTCTCTCCTGTGTCTCCCAGGCAGCAACTATTTTCCTGGCTATCTACAGAATGTGTTGTCTTTTAATGGACGCCATGATGGGTAGGAGTCCTTTTTGCAGCTACCTGGAGGAAATGTGTCTTTCCTCTATAACACCACCTCTCATGGCACTACAGTATTTTAGACTTAAGTGCTGTACAAATATATAATTATTCAAAAGTGTGTTTTTTAACTGAAAGGCTAATAAAATGCTAATTTCTTCCATGTTTATATTTTCCATAATTTATTATTACATATTTGAGTGTAATGCCATATTTTTATCATACAGTTTTAAAAAATCTTTCCTATATTTTCTGGAGCAACTAGAGAGGAACATTTTCCTTTTGTGTATCACTAAAGACTCCTGAGGGGAAACTCTGGGTCTGATGTGGGTTAGATTTCACAGAGCTGAGAGAAATGTCCCTAGTGGAAAGAACACTAAAGAGTTGTTTTTTACCTTGCAGCATGCAGTCATAGGCCTTCCTGTCCATCTGTCCTAGTGCTGTCCAGAAGTCTGCAGGCTCTGAACCTTCCTCAACCACCTGCACCTTCACAGAGCTGTTCTGACTGAGGCCCAACTCTGATGGACATCTGAGAAACACATAAGATTCACAAGCTGGAACATGATTTACCTGCAGTGGTGGTGCTACAATCTTCTGTGAGACTTACATTTGAGTGAGACGCTCCACTGCCGTCCTGCTGACCTCTCTGGAGCTGGTATGAGCTTTACAGCCAGTCCAGAGATACAGCACCCCCTGCTGGCTGTTGAGCAGGACAACAGAGCCCCTTGACCTCAGACCTGCACAGCCGCAGTTCACCTCCAGCAGGGCACCCTCCTCTGGGAGCTCTCCTCGCACACAGAACATACGCCACTCTGATAAAACAGACAGAATATTTCCTTAAAATCACATGACAAAAAGAATAAAAACAGAAGCAGGAAGATATTAATGTGCCTTTACTGCACCTGCATTAGATGCCTCCTCTCGCTTTCCCTTGTGAATGACCAGGCCTCCCTGGAAAAGCTGCAGGAAACAGGGAGGTTCTTTCCCCTGAGGAACCACCACCTTTAGAGCAACACAACAAACACAAAGGCTGTAAGTGACATGTCAAGAGTTCTTGCTGATATAACTTAATGCTAAATTCAGCAAAGCACTCATTTTAGATAATTTATTAAATAAAGACATAAATAAAAGCTCTGAATTCATCATGCCACCCTAATATTGATGTATTTGCAGTGAAAAAATACACTAAATGCTAGGGTTGGTAACTTTGAAGGAAAGAGCAAGAGAGAAGTAAACAGAATAAAGCCGAACAAAGGTGCACCTCAGTAGGCTGCTTGCGTGATTGTTCTTACTGTGTTATTACTTGAGGTTGTGGTCATGCACATCTTTGCTGAAGCTCACCTGTGACTCTTCGTGGTTGTTCATCCCGATGGACAGGAAAGCAGCAGTGTCCCGCCCACTGACGCTGGAGTGACGGCCCCTCCATAGAAACAACACCGTGTTTTCTCTCATGCTACACTCGTCAGGGCTGTTTATCTTATCTATAGCAGAAAACACATGGACCTGCATTAAACTGCATGAGATAAATTATATCACATCTAGATTAAAGGAATAGTCTACATTTTTGAAACCCGAGCCCCATTTGTTAATTAGCAAAGATATTGTTGATTAGCAGAGTCTTTTTAAAGCACAACACATGCTGTTCTTCATTATAGCTCTGAATACTTAGCCACAAAACCAGTGAAAAGGCGATAGGGTCACACTCCTGTCTATGTCTATGTACTCCACACCCCACACAAAGTTAATTTCAGTGAGCTTCAGTCAGCTTGTACAGACAGGAGTGTGACCCCTTACTGGTTTTGTGGCTGAGTATTCAGAGCTAGTATGAGCAACAGCATGTGTTGTGTTTTGAAAGGACTCTGCCAATCAACAATATCGTTGCTGATTAAGAAATAGGGCTTGGGTTCCAAAAATGTGAACTATCCCTTTAAACTACAGAACAAGCATAAGCCCCTACACTTCAAAAATAAGAGAGCAAATGTCATGTATTCTACAATGACCGTCACTGACCGACAGTGCTCATGCTGTACGTCCAGCGGATGACGTAGGAGTCTCCTTCGTGAAGCTGGCCGCTGCTCTCTACGTGGATTTCACTGTCGTCAAACTCCTGGACGTGCCAGGTGTCCACAGAAATCGTTTTCAGCTCCATCTGACCTCCATCCTCCAGTGTAATGACTCCGTGCCCCCTCTGGACATCAACCCCAGCCAACACGTTGCGGACTGAGGCTTCCTCTTCCAGTGTCTGACCCGACACCAGAGCCTTGGCATCACAGGCGCTCAGGAGGTCTGATGACAGGGATGCAGACTGGGAAGACTGATCTGGAACGTACTGTGAGAAGATGAAGACATACAAGGATGATGGGAATGTAAAAAAAGCTATTTCAGATTGTTTTAATGACTTTTAAATATAACACTGTAAGATGAACCTGTATCTCCTCGTTCACTAGAGCAGCTTCCTCCGACCGTTCAGTCCTGCTCTCCCAGTCCATGAACTTCTCTCTGAACAGAGCCGTCTCATTGTGCTCAGAGACGCAGCTGAACAGCGCCCAGCTGGGACGCCCCTCTCCCATCCTGAGGACAGATTCCAGTATCTCATTTTACATGTTAAAATTTCAGTTTGCCATGCAAAAATATACACTTTTGAAGCTTAAATTCTAATAAACTGTCGAATTATTCATGCTTTGACTTAATGTTCTTAAATTTCATCGAGATATTGTGTTATTACACTAACTACGTATAACTGTGCCTTTTCCCCCCTACATGAGGATGTAATGTTCTGGTGCTCAGATACTTTGCTCAGGAATACTTTTGGCGAAGCAATAAATCAGGTTGCAGAAAACAGTTGACTTGGGTTGGCTCTAAGCGAGAATGTGCTGTATGTTTGCACAGGGCGCTGCAGCACACTGTGGCCTCTGTCTACTTGTTTGAGCTTCCAAACGACTGACTTTTGCCAGCTGCAGCATGTCAGTCTGCAGCGTGGACTTACAACAGCATGCTGGGATTTTTGAGCGTCTCGTGTGGAGATGGTTTTGTATGCATTTGCTTTGATTTTGGCATGTGCAATACAGACCTACTGCAGGGTGTAAACTTAATGTTATATGTGGTGTGGAATTACATCTGTCGCTTTGATTGTGTGCATCGCAATGATCAATATGTGTAGTAAATACTTGCAGCTGTGCCCTGCTCTCTGCTGTTACTGTGATGTTTTCTATTATTGATACGGTGTTGTTTGAGCATGTACTGAAAGCTGCCTGCAGTGAAAGCTCACAGAGGTATGCAGGGGTTACACTGTGTGGGATCCAGTGGATTGACTCTACAGTTGCTGTAGTCATAAGTTCCAGCCCACACTTGGTGAGTCAGCTGGAGAGCAACAGTCCTCCTGCTGAGGGAAACATCCTGTCCATGCCACAGGTACACCTCACTGCCAAAGTCAAACACCAGGGCCTGGACACACCAACACACACAGACACACACCCACACACATATATGCACAATCAGCTTATAAAACCAACTTGTAAATCCCTAAAACAAGTTTCGAACAACAAAAAACTACGCAGGAGAGCAAATAAGAGACCTCAGACCTCAGTGGAGTCCAGTAGGGAGATACTCGGGATGGAGGCCCAGGCTTGTTCGAGAGGCACCAGTCTGTTCTCCACCAGCCTGTACACACAGTTGGACTCCACCACTCCTTGCTCATAGAGCTCGTCCTCCTCTTCTGCACTGGCTCCTTGGAGAGAAACAAACAGAAACATGCTGTACAGTCCACATAAACACACATCCGATAGATAGTTAATCGTACATATCCATTTTTTTTAAAAGAGCCTGTTGTTTTGTAATCTTTCCTTCATTTTTAGACAAAATAAAAAGAAACACAGTCGTCCTAACACATTCTATTCCAAGAGAAACTTACAGAGCAGACAATTTGATCTCTGACCTCTGTATTGTGTCCTTCCACCTAAAAGGCTCCAGAAATCTGCAGCCAGGCTGCCGTCACAGTTTAGGCCCTCCTCCAGGTTAACGACCTGGGAGGCCTGACAGCCGAGATCCCTCTGACTCAGGATGGATGATGCCAGCTCAGAGGCCTGAGAAGCAAAAGTCTCAGTTTGTGATATCACAAGCAGAACAAGCATGAGGAACAGAATAATTAAGACCACGTGATTACACACGTGAAATTATGACACTTTAAAAAGCGAGACAGAGTTTTGCGACAGGAGCACCAAATTCTGTGTCCAGTCAGATTCTGTGATCCAATATGTACTTCAGCTCTAGAGCAACTGCAGCTGTTTATATAAAATAATCAAAAAATACATAGTATAAATTTAGGCAAACCCTTGTAAACCTTATGCATAATGTCGGAGACCATGGATGCTGTTGGTTATGTAACCCGAGAGCAGAAAGCATCTCAAAGCATCAGCAAACCACTTTTACCTCCACAAGCTCTGTTCTTGTGTTTATCTGCCTCGGTGTGCGGCTCAAAATGCATTCTATGCACAAAATGCACTTTGGAACATCAAGTGTAGATTTTAATGCCATTATGCATTTTGTGGCATGAAATGAAATATACAAATATGGAAAACAATCACATGATTGTATCATTTTAATTTGTAACACCTAGAAAGATGCAGTGACATTTCACGGCATAAGATAAGAGGCACGGATAAGATAATGAGGTTTTCAAGTGAAGTGACATTTTTACACATTTTCACCTAATTTACATTTCATGGCACAAATTGTTTGATACCCTGTGCACATATTACAGCCTGTCACTCTGTAATTTCATGCTAACACATACAGTACTTGAAAAGTAAAATGAAAATATTTCAGTGTGTTACAGTCCTCAGTTGTACCTTTGCTTTCTCTTGTTCATTGGAAAACTCTCCGCTCCACAGGATGCAATGCTCCGGTGTGACCAGCAGGAAGCAGTCTCCACTGTTCAGCGACCGCGCCGACGGCTCCACCAGACGCACCTGGACATGCCGCCTACCTGCCACCACAGGCACCAGTTCATATAAAAACCCGTACACAGAGACGTCGTCATGAGGTTGTACACACTGACAAACAAAATCTTTTCTGACCTTTGATGAGAATGAGCATCAGGCTGCTGAAGGGAGGGTAAGATTTTGTGGTCGCAGCGTCTTCTGATCCTGTAAGATGCGATTCAGACGAGTTTTTGGCCTCTGTGGGAAAAAACACAAGATACGTATGATGAATAAAAAGAAAGTAAAAAGACAGGAGAGGAAAAAAATGTTTAAAAATGTTCCCCCTCACTGTTCTCTGCTTGGATCCTCTCCTCTGAGGCTGTGTTCACTCTCTCTCCCATGTAGTCCTGCCTGACGTCCTCTCTGGCAGCCAGAGCCCTTAGAGGGTTTCTGGAGCCCTGAGTCCGACGGGATGGACGCACTGACCGCCTGTGCTCCGCCACTGCTGAGGACAATCTGCACCACACACATCACAAATACAATTTCACACAGACTGTATGGAAAGTCTCCATGAGGTTGTTACATTTGATAATGAAGGACTATGTGTGCAAATCATAGAAATTACTACAGTGATGTTATCGTGACTCAGCCAGATTGTATAAATTATAAAGCTCAGACCAAACTTTGGTTTTAACTGCACAAAAGCAATTTTTCTTTTCCTCTAAGAATTGAAACTAAGTGCCATCAGTTCTTAGTTTCCTCCCATCAGGACTCACCAGCAGCTGGCTGTGTTTCACACACAAAGGCTATAGTTTCCAACAAAGACAAGACATCTTGAATTAATGACAGGAAGTCTGTGATCTTTGCATGAAGCTGTGATAATAAACACGATGATGCACTCCTGACATCACCAGTGGGGGCCTGCTTTTGGCTGACTTAGTGCTCGAAAAAGGGCTTGGAAAAAAGCTCCCCTGTACTACATCTCTGAATATTTGAAATGTCTTTATGAGGTGTGATTGATAAGTTCATGGCCTAAAATAGAAGGGGATGAGTTATACAGCTGCCGTTACGTGCACCTGCAGTTCAACTCCTTAAGTGATCATGCAGAAAGTTTGAAGTTAATAACGTTTGTGATATTTCTGTTTGCGGTAATTGAAAATAGCAAGTCAGTGCTGTCAAATAAAAAAGACAACATCAGCCTTCGTGCTGTCATCCAGGGATGCGGATTTGAAAGCATCCAACAGCCACCCTATTCATCTGCCAATGATGTAACACCTGCTTTGGACCACTTTCTGCAGGTCCAGGATGCCGACTTCTACACAGAAGGGATGTGTGTGCGCTTATTGACTGCTGGACTATGTGTGTAAGTGTAGGGAGCTCATATGTTGGAAAATAAATGTGCCAGGTTTTCCAAAAAACTGACTTACTCTTCCTTAGGCCATGACCTAATCAATCACCACTCGTAATAAAGTGTTACAAATACAAATAGTCTTACAATCTGTGGTAAAAACAGACTCACAGGGTTGTGTTGGACTGGCAAAAGACACCCAGGTCCTGCTCACTCTCTGTGGCAGCAATGTCTCCACAGGGTGGAGGAGGGCAGGCGGAAGGAGATGACTGATCTCTGTAGAAACCTCCGTCAAACACGTTTGATTCGTCAACAGGCGTCTCCTCCTTTACCTGATGTGAAGCCACAAAGACTGGAGAGCTCTGTGGAGCTGCCAGGGAACAGGACAGGTGATGTTAATTTTAAATATTTGAGATTTTATATCAGTGAGCCTTCACATGATCATACCTTCAAACTGCACCACAGACTGCACAGAGGTTTCTGTTGAGCAATGAAAAGAAAAAGTTTACAGAGAAACAAGCAAGACAATGTTTTGATGACATGAGCTTTTGCTGCCCTAACCTCCATATGTGCATGTTGGAGCTTCAGTGGAGTGTCTCTTGTTATAAAAGGCCTCAATTCTGTCTGATTCTGGAGATCCAAAACCTGACAGATGGGAAACACAGAGGACACAAAGTCAGAGGATTTATTATTAAGGAGGCACACAAACTAAAGCAGGTAAACTCACCTCTCTTTGACAAGCGTCCAGATTCTTGCTCATCATTCTCCTGCTGTGGGCTCATTTCCTCAACTTTGTCCAACTGGAGCTCATCCTCAACCCCTTTCACCTGCACAGTCAGACACACATGTCAATGTAAGATTTAAGCATCAAAAAATATTCAAAGTTTTACGGTTCTGCATCCTTTGTCACCTTCTGTCTCCACTGAGGCTGAATCTGGTTCTTAGTAGGAGAGGAGACCTCTTGAGCCTCGAAAGACAGATTTGTCTACGGGTGAAGACAAAACAGAATAACATGGATCATACGGCAACAGCCAAGTTTTTTATGCCGAATCCCAATTCCTCCCAAGAGCCAATACCCCTAGCTTTGGAGTGCCCTTCAAAAAGTAGTGTCCTTTCACAACATAGTGAGAAGGGGTAGGGCTGAAATCTTTACCTAGCTAATGGGACACCACTCATGATGGCATATGCATAGCACGACAGTGAGGGGGCATAGATTTCCACAATGCCGGTGTTGCAGTATTTTCCAATTTTGCAGAGGAGTCAGAAAATACTACACCAGTGCCAGCGGTCGTGTTATCAGTTGCATGGGCTGTTATCATCATGCTCCGTTAAATGAATACACGGAGAAGAAATAAGGCAAGTAGAAGACGTGCGTGTTCGACGCATTATAAAGCTGGTGGATTTCCATAAGGTATGTTGGGTTTGGGGTCTACATCTGAAAACGCTCCGTTTGGAGGGCAGAGGGCAGTTTGGAGGGCTAGATCACCACTCCCCCTCGGTCCCCGAAAGAAATGTGACACACGACCCTTTCGTGGGTACGTGCAAACCGGAGGGGAAGGGCCAAGGAGGGGAACTGGGACAGGGCCTTAGTGTGAAGGCGATCCAAGAGGAATAAGTATGATGCTGAACGAAAGTTAGATCATGATTATTATTAATTAATTGATCGATGGAAAATAAACAACAGAGTTAAAAAAGCAGCAAGCTTAAAAAATGTAAGGCAGCCAAACAACATAGAAGGCTTATTGACATGGAAGAAAAGAAATTTGTTTTGTGAACATTAAGATTATATAATTAGCTTTAACATCCATTTTTCATTTGAGTAGGAGAACTTCATGAGAATCATGAAGTTCAAGGTCAAGCCAAACAAATTAGATCTTTTTTGCTTCTTCTGTAGTTTTTCCAACATTTTTGCAGGTGGTTAAAAATCTAACCTCTTGAGGAAAGATCAGGTTTTGTTTTAACCACATTTATTTAAATTTTTCAAAACGGGAAAATAGAAAAAACCTAGCAACCACTGAGGGATCCATGAGAATAAGAGCATGGAATGAACAAAAACAACATGAAAACCGTTGAAGTGAGAGCTGCGATGTGACACTTCAGAAAAAAAACCTCACTTTAACACACAAACACTCTGTAGGTGACAAGGCCGCCTCGTTAGCATGAGCGAAACCTCGAACGTCATCTGTAAAAGTCACAGTCACATGAAACTGTGCAATCACAGCATGCAAGAACACTGCAAACCAAAAAAAGCAGCGATCCATCATTCATGCAGCAGCCTGAACAGTTACCTGATTGAAACACATGATATATTGGGGTGTACTGCAAGAAAAGACAGACGCAAAGACGGGCTCCTGCGAGGGAGAGGGAATTAGAGGAGAGGGGAAGGCTGAAGCGTTTGTGAAATGATTAATGGAGAGTTTCTGTTTTTAAAACACAAGTTGAAGACTTACCCAGCACTGAGTGTTCCCCACAAGAAGGTTTTCTGTCTCTTCCTGCAGGGGGCAGTGTGGGAGAAACAAGGAGATGAATAATAACAAATAACAGGACACAAATGAAAAAGTTATGACAGACTTCAACGGAACAGGAAAAGAAAATCGAAGCTCAGCTCCATTATTTTTTGTTATTTTGAGGTTTTCTGTTTTTCTGTAGCATAATTTTCCCTATAGGCTGATCTGATATTATGATCATTTTTGGTTTAAAGGGGCATATTATGCTCATTTTCTGGGTTAATATTTTATTTTTGGTTACTACTAGAGCAGGTTTACATGCTTTGATGCTCAAAAAACTCGTCTGTT
>JAQFJB010000009.1:4835116-4845381 GCA_029874875.1 Naso minor
CGTCTTGCGGTAAAAAGAGGGGCTGTAGCTGCGGTAGCCCACCGGCTGGTCGTCCATGCTCTGCCCAGGGGGAAGCCGCCTGCTCTGGGGGGCGGCCTGCTGGGGCTGAGGCTGGGAGTGGGTCTGGTTGTGGGTCTGGGGGAGGTGTTTAGAATGTGACTGTCTTGACATTGGAGGAGCTTGTGCTGCACCGTAATTGCTCCCCTGCCTCGGGTAGAGGTCAGTCCTTGGGGGCGGCTGGGGAGCCTGCTGGAGCCAAGACGGCCTCTCAAACCGAGGTGAGACCAGTCCAGCTGCTCGGTCCAGCATCTCTAATGAGCGGCCATGGCGATCGTACTGGGCCAGCAGGTTTTCAGAGCGTGTTCGGGTATAGTTAGAGGTTGGTTGGCCCCTACCTGGGCCCCCCTCCCAGTCTCCATAGGACCAGTAGGGCTCTCCATGGGGTCCTGGTCCTGACTGCTGTAGTAACAGCAGAGTGTCTTGAGAGGCGCTGTGTGGCCATCCGCCTGTCCGTTGTTGCTGCCTCCTAGTTTCACTGAGCCTGTCCTGAGAGTAGCTGCGGTGACGGGTCTGCATGCTGCGTCCTGAGCGCTCAGGCATCTGGTTGTAGTACCAGTCAGAGAGGGCCTGCTGGCAGCGCTCATTGCGGCTGTGGCTGAGCTGGGGCAGTGGGGGACTGGTCCAGGCTGAACTAGACTGGCGTGGCTGAGCCTGCGAGGAGCTGGCAGCGTGGTTTGGGTAGTGGACTTGTAGCGGGCTGGACAAGAGGCCTCCCGATGAGGAAGATGAAGAGTAGGAGCGTCCTCTGGTCTGCCCCTGAGGCTGTTGGCTGGTCATACCGTACTGGATCTCCTCTGTGCGGTGAGATGGGCTGCTGTGACCCACACCACCTGGCTCTCCTGCTCGCCCTTCCTGCCAGCTGGCAGGGCTGCCCAAAGCAGAGCGGTTGTCCAGGGGTGAAGAGGGGCTGGAAGAGCCTGGCCAGCGACTCCAGTTATCCAGCTGGTTCTGGCCCATAGGGGCAGACTGAGGGGCTCCAGCAGGGGGTGTGTTCTTGGAGCGTGGGTAACAGAGGGGTGGCGGTGGTGGGAGGTTCTCAGCTCCCCCTGCGTAGGGTTCGTTGCCTGTCAGGTAGGCATCTTGGGAGTATGCCTGGGAGAGGGAGGGAAGATGGAGAAGTGAGATAAGACATGACAGGAAGAAACGGTGTGCGATGATTTTAAATGAAAATATGCTTTTAATGTAAACAAGTCTGATAGGAACACAGAGCATAACCATAACTCTATAAGATAACTTCATGCTGTGTATTACACAACAGCTCTTCAGGTGGAACGGCCTCTCAGCTCAGCTTTTTTGCCACAGTTTGTCCCCGGGGCCTTCGCTCTCAACACAAAAACATGCTAGCTAGCAAACTGCATGAACTGCCTTTAGCAAAAGCCACAACACTCACCGCACAACCACCAGCTGCAAACACATACATATGTCCCCACCAGCGTTGTATGCACACAGATACATAATATAAATAGACACACTGCGCTGCTTTAAGAGTAGCCATTGAAAATAAAAAACATATAATTACCCATTACTTTATGAGAGACATTTAAGGCATCAGTGACAACTTCTACTTAACTTCATAACAGCTCAAGAGGAAAAACAGACTTGCTAACAATTTCACTCACTATTAAAGCCAAACAACACAGACAGACAGTTCAGCAACTTTTCAGGGTTTACGTAGACCATCCAACAGAATCCAAAACCTTTCCTCAGCCTGCATGTTAAGCTTGTAGTCACCACAAACAGACAGAGGACGAACAACAGAGAACAAGGCAGAGAACTGATTCTCACCAACACTCCAGACAAAAGACTCCTGCTGCTAAAACCTGCCGTTCTTTAGAAACAACTTCCCGTAGAAACAACCTTTTCTTCTTTTGTCTGTTACTTTTATTGTGAGTTTCTATCTGTTGATCTCCTTGTTTGTCTCCTCTCTCGGATCCTTCCAAAACTCCCTCTCTCCTCCCTCTCATTCTCAGCTTTTACTCCACCCTGTGGGAGTGTGGAAGGAGGCGCAGCACTGGTGATGTCATGCTAGGAATGCAGCAGATACAGGCGTAGCAGCGAGGGGAGGAGTGTGAGGACTGAGGAGTGCGTTTATATGTTAAAACATAGAAAGCATTCATAAATAAAGAACCAAGTTATGGGCTCTTATCGCAGGAAAATCTGATGTTTCTGCATGAATATGAAGGATCACTTAAGTCTGGTGATCTGGGGTTGTGTGTTGACATGTTGCTCCAGGTTAATGGGAGGAGCGAGAGATGATGCATGTCGGATCATGTGAGCGAGCATGGAGCAACCTGTGGAGCGACAAAAATGTGTTGTAGGGTACATGGGTGTGTGAACGAGCATGGAGCTGTTTATTTTTTTCAAACGTAAGCCTCGACAGTCGGGATACCAGTTGCTTTTAATGAATGCGTGTTGTAATCTAAACACAGAGCGGCCTGTGAGTCATCCCGCAGCCATTCAAAGAAAATCTCTACATTCTTTAACAATGACTCTGTGAATCCAGGATGAACTTTGCAACCCAAGACGGCAGAATATTCACTTTTGTGAAATGCGCCGTACGTGAGGGTTAGTTTGTCGTTCTGGTGGGAAGAATTCGGAGCTCACACTTACCAGCTGAAGCACATCTTCATCTTTTGGCATAATAGAGAGCTCCAACACACTCTCACTGCAAGACACATATGGGGGGAGGAGGAGGGGAGGGCAGGAAGAAAAATGGGATTAGGGTTTGTTTAGTTTTTCTCAGAAAAAATTCAAGCACCGTTACGGTACTGAATGCCAAGTTACAGACTCCCAAAGCCTTTATCATCACATCTAAATTGTTACTATAAATGCAAAAGCATAAAATAAACTTTACGGAGGTTCTTAATACAGCAATCAATTTATTCTCTCAGTGTTTTATCTCACAAACGGTTTATATTACCTTTGCAAGCATGTTTTGATCATGTTTGTGTAATGTTTGCTGATTTGACACCAGGTGACATCAAGCTAAATGATAAAGGGATTGTTTGCAATAATCCTAATTTTAAGGAAGGTTTAATTCAGTGTAATCATCCTAATAAGTGTTACATCAACAAGGGATTAAATCCCCAAAATCTGTATCGGGATTGTTTGACTGTACTGAGGGGTCGGGTTTTGGCCAGATGCACCTGTGCCACAACAAATACACTTGTTATTAGAAAATTAAACCACCACAGCAATCCTTGTTCCTAATGAGTTCTAGGCTGTGAGGTGCACAGATTTTAAATTTGGAGAAGAAGGAGTGGGTGGGTATCAGCCTTTTCACTGAGTTAACATCTAAACTTTAGTTAAGGGGCAAAATGTCGGCTCATTCAACCTCAACACCAGCAAGCTGTGCTGTGGCTGACCCTGACCTTCCACCTCTCTCTGGATTTGGGGGTCTAACAGAGGGTCAGCAACTGAGAAGAATTAATATGAATAATTATAACATAAGATTTCAAAATCTACCTCAGACAGTAGCTATTCGATAAAACCTTGCTGGTCAAGTGCATACGTCAACTTTCAGGACCCTATTTTCACCTCTGGAGAACCAAATTATCTGACTTTCGACCATGTTAAGGCATGAGAGTGTGCAGAGTTGACTGCTTCAGGCTACTCTTTTTTTAGAAGCAGAGAAAACTAATACTAGTGACACGATGTATGTCAACTCTGTGGCAAGCTTGCAAAGAAACAGCCAACAGATGGTTCACTAAATCAACACACCAAAGGCTCAAAGTGCTGACAGGCAGGAGGTCTTACCTGTTCTGAATGAGCGCTATCACCTGCGAGTACGTCTTTCCCAGAACACTCTCTCCGTTCACTTTCACCAGCCGATCCCCTGCAAAACACAGACGTATTACTCGTTTTATATGCAGGCCTGTATGTTGACCTTTGCCCTCACAAGCAGGTGTAACAGAAGTGAATCTTGCCAAGGAGACACTGAGCAGGGACGTGTTTCCAAGACAGTTGTCTAAACTCCAAATTCAAGGCTGTAAAACAGATTTATGTCAACTTACAGAAAAAAATCCCTGTTCAAGTTTCTTTATTTGTGTTCTAACAGCCAAGGTGTGTCTAATTTCAACACAACTAAAAAAATGCAGGCAAAACATTAAGCTTATTATGTGTATTCCGCATGTAACGACAGCAAGATGTGTCATACAAAGCACCTCAGCCCGAGAGAAATCCAAATGTAATCGTTAAACCATTAGAAAAAAAGGCAAGGCTAATTGTCTCAAGCATATCTTAAAGGCAGTCTCTTTCACTGATCTTCTACGAATTTAAAGATCAATCAAATTTAAGTCATGAGTAATCTCTCTCCAGATTAACAGAAAAGTTGTGCAGGGATGACAGCGCAGCTTAGTGTCCTGAGACCTGAGGCTCCAGGGAAGATGTTAGATAACTCTGCGTTAAATCTTTGGAATCGTGGTGGCTTCATACAGGCTAAAACGCATACAGAGTGCTCAGAGTGTGTGTGTTTTTGTATATGTTTGCACTGGCATGAGACCCTCTGGATATGACAGCTTGTGTTAGAGCATGCACACATGAGTACTGGCTAAGTCAGTCTGAGCTGTTGCTCCTTCTAAAGCAGCAAGACACGACAGGAACATTTCAAACATGCTGTCACATTCGAATACAGCTGAGCATTTGAGTTGTCATACTCGTACCTGTATTATATCACATGAACAAGTTTTTCTCTCGGCAGTTTGCCCATTCGGTAGTACATGCCTCCTCCTGCAGCATCATGTGACCTGAGTGCTACCCGACAGATTTCCAATGCAAATCATTGCGTTCATGCTAAAGCAACATATGTTTCTTTTACCTGTGCACAGTCCCGCCTGGTGGGCCGGACCTTTTTCTCTCACATTCTTCACAAATATGGTGTCCATTGGCTCCATTCGACCTTTCTGATACCCTGGGTGACAAATGACAGAGAGGAAGATTGCAAAGATCAAGGACGCTCCTGCCACATTACAAATAAAGACTTAATAAATGCAGATTATAACTTTTGAGTACTTTTGTTTTTTACATTCTTGCTCTAAAGAGTAAAACAACACCTAAAATTTACTGTCTGTTACTGTTTTCATATGAATGTTTGTACAGCTCACTACTTCAGATGCAGTGCTGCATAAAGTCCTGTAGGGGGCGCAAAGAGGCTGCAGAGCAGAGATGACCAGAGGGAGCACAGGAGGTCCCAGCTCATTACATCTTCAGTTATTTCGCTGGACAACGTTTTAATTTGTAGCCAGAAAAAGGAGCAGAGAGACGGAAAACACTCACCTTTTCTGTTCCCGTTCTCCTCATCCTGCAAAGAACACAAACAGAAGGGATTACTGCTCAAGTTCAAGTCTTATTTATTTATAGACAGCAAACAGTGTGAGAAGGTTTCACAGAGAGACATTTAAAATAAAAAGACAATAACTGCGACAAATTGGGGATTCATCAGTTGATAGATGGTGGAGATCTGACAGTAATGAATAAACTGTTCCACATATATAAAAAGAGTAACAGCAGTCAAAATTTTAAGAAATAAAGGTTTTATTGTTGCTATCAGCGTACTGTGGGAAAAAACTGTATTTGTTTGGCATGTGCACAGAGATAGAAAAACAAGAGGTCCAAGAAAATTAGTTCAAAGTGGCACTGATGGTAACAAGCTCTCTCTTATTGTCATTTAATATTAGAGATTCTTTGGCCATGGCCGGAGTATCACCAACGACAGATTCTTTTTTTTTTCTTTTTTTTTTCAGGATGCAACTCCTGACACAAGATGCTGTCCTAAAGGTTTTTAGTTTACAGCATCCTCACAAGCAGAAGAGCTCTTGCCCCTGGTTTAAACACTGAACTTTCAACAGACTGCAGTTTAAAATCTGAAGTTTTTGCCAAGAAAAGGAAAGTTTGACCCAAATCTCGAGCCTGACATGACCAAAGCTGTAACGTGAACAACTTACTCAGGTTTAAATCTACACTGCCAGAAACTGAGCACAGAAGACGTTCTTAAATACTCGATGTCATTTAAACCTGCAGCGACTGTGTTTACCGGTTTGCTAAAATGCCAGTGAACTTCTCTGGAATCACTTGCCAAAATTCCTAACAAAGACCTGTTTGTTTATATGAGCTCAACACAGACAGGTTAGCCTGGCAGGTACTCATGACGTCATGTGAAGCAACACAGCTGTCAGCAGTTGGGATGGCGTTGGAGAGATCTGATAGCTGCAGGTTGTCTGATCATGTACACACACACATACACACACACGCATACATACTAAGCTGAGTGGACAGTTTGGGGTTAGCGCATGGTGGGCTGACTGCTGCCTGGCTTTATGCTGCGCTGAGTGGGCTCATTCCTGGCTCTGCAGACAATGGTGGGGGGTTTAGAGGCAGAGAAAGGAGAGCTGCCGACCCCAGAATAGAGCTCCGAGCTGGGGACACTCAACAACTGACCAGCCTCAGTTTGAACACATCCGGGACTGAGGAGGAGACAAGTGAGAGGTGGGCACAAGACTCTGCATCTGGGTCAAATACTGTGACACTGTGCACGGTGGGTCAACACCTGCACAGTGTGAAGCAGCTGGTAGAGACTCACTACATGTAGAAAAATACCAATCCTCATATTTCTACTGATACCTGACACTAGTGATAAAAAGGATAGAAATAGTGACCAGGTACATAGAACATTAAACTAATCGGGTTCACTGTAACATATTTTAAGAAGTTTTTAAAGATAATGGCAATATTTTTGTTGGACGACAGATATTTAAGCTGACAGTGAATTGCAAAAATGACAGTGCTGTCTTACCTCAAAAATGTAAATGTTAATTGTGTTTTTTGCTGTAAAAACTGCACATCACAATCTTTATCAGCAGTTTTTGATTTTGCAGATCCCCAGTGTAATGTGACAGCACTTTCTCAATCCCTTTGCATTCCCAGCTCAGTAGAAAGGTTGAGAAATTGTTAACACGTGCAGCATCTTTTTCACCTCTCTCCTGTCTTTTTATCTGCCTGAATATTTATTAATGTGGAAGATGTTCTTGTCCAAAGCAATGACACGAATCAAAGACGCAGCAGATCGAGGGGAGGCCATGGAGAAAAACAGCCACAAGGTTGCAGCAAACAAGGTTAGTGTGTTAACTTCACTGACAAAAAACTGAAAAACTTTCATTCGAGTTTTCACTATCATTTTTCACTGATCAAAAATGAGAATATACCTAAATAAAAACTATTATATACAAGAACTGTGATAAAATCTATTGACACTTTCATCAACAGATAGAAAAAAAACCCATTTGCGTCTTGTTTGTTTTAGCCTACAACAGTGTGACGAAAAGTATTCGTCAAGGAAATCAACACTGCATACTTATTTAAAAGTTTTATGACTGGGAAATGTCTATAGAGACTGCTTCAAGACATTTTCAAAGACAAAGAAATGCTGCTGGGGATCACACAGAGAGAAGTGTGGGTCTTTGTTTTGGATGATATTACTGAAGACTTTCAGGACCTACAGATGAAACGAGGGCCTAACTGGGTCATGTACCCATTACATCTCTGGTAATTGGACACTATCAGGGTAATTTGGGAGACTTCCATGAAGGCTCTTTAGTTAAAAGTGGATGTCTCTGTGGGTCCAATTGTCCCAAAACACCATGTGACCCTCCAGGCAGAGGAGACAAGGACAGAACCAAGGCCAAAGGCCAGCAGTGGGCCTATTGTTCGGGGCCGGCCTGGTACAGCCTGACTGCCAGTGAGTGGTACCAGGCTAAGACAACAGATCTCATTCAATCTGTGTGTTTTTATCTGCAGCTGCTGGTTGGTGGGGTGGCAGAATAATAAAAGCGGCCTTGTTTTCAGCTAAGCCCACCCCACCCCAGCATCCACATCCCTTCATTTCACATCTGGAGCCGTTTGCCCCCACACCTCAAAGAGCTAAACAACCACTCAGTCACACAGTCTCATTCCAAAACACCAGAACAATCAAGAATTCACCAAGGACTAAAAACAAGATCTGCAAAGTGATGCTGATAAACAGTTAGCAGTTGTCAAATCAGGCAGGGTATGGAGATGCTCTTTATTTCCCCAAAAATGTTCTTATCAAACAAGAGCCCATGTCTTTATCTTGAAGCCAAATCTTGTTGCTTCCTCCTTAAACAGACTTGATTTGTTCAGTGTGTTTTCTCTAATCAGCTAGGCTTGTTTTCTCCTTTTGTCTGCGTTCATTTCGCTCAGCTCAACCTCGCTGTCCCTCAACATTAGTGTGGCTGACTTTGTCTCTGCGCGTGAATTGGCTCTGTCCTGAGTTCAGCGAGTTAAATGTTAGGCTTTTGAAAACCCTTTTGAATGCCTGCTAGGATGAAATGGAGACCATGTGTGGTGTAAAAATAAACACAGAAGTCTGAAGAAAGGACCTAATGACACCGAAAACACATCTCTGTATATTTAACATAATTTAACACCTTGAAACTTTTTTTTTTAAATCTTCAAGGACCTGCAGGCACCTGTAGGTCTCACCTTGAGGTTGGTGTGCAGGGCAGACTCTGGAGGGTAAACAATGAAGTGGCGCAGCGTGAAGCCGAAACCCTGGGAGTTCTTATGGAGAACCAGCGTCCGGGGACCCTTCCAGCCCACCCCCTCCCTTCCCGGCCGGGTCGCCATCGGCGGCCGAGGGTTGTCACCGGTTGAGGAGAGACCATCCCTCCGACCCTTAGCCTGTAGATACAGATGGAGAGAGATCCAGTTAGATTCAAGATGGTTTCTATACAAATTTTTATTAAATTAGATGTACAGTGTGTGCACGTATGTTCAAAGTAAAACTATGCGGAAAATTAATAATCTGACATAATGTTTTCCTCAAATCCTGATGTGAATCTACTGTATTTTCCCGTAATTAGAACCAACACTGGAGAAACACTCCAGTTTTCCAAATGAAACACACTTTGTGACTCCCTGGAGATGGAGAAGGCGACTCTGTGCTCAGACTACAGATGGACAGACTGGTGACATCAACACTCCACTGCCGGGTTTTACATCAGCAGCTTCCTCATGAAGTCCTGAATGCAGCTCAGAGTCAGAGCAACCATCCATTAACACATTCCCACCAGGGATAACCACAAGACAGACAAGGAGGGAATGTGGGCTTCACCCAGGTCTCATCACACAGACTTTGGTCTTATCACAAGGAGAGAAAGTCCAGAGGGAATCTGGAGAATAAAGGTTAATTTCCACCCACTTTTTAAATATCTCATTCCTGAGGTTGTGTAAATATGTCTAGCTAGCTCAGCTGACAGACACACGTGAGAACTAACACCCTCCTGCTGCCCCGACGACCCACATCTGTCAGTCAAACATCATCACCTGACCAAACAGGCGGGAGCAAGGAGGAGGAGGAGGAGGGAAGCCTCCATGTCAGCTCAGAAGCCAAGTCTGCTGTGGTCATCTTGTACTGCATGTTCATTAACAAATGCTTCTCAGTAAGATGGAACTCAATGAATTCTTACTGACTTCAAAGACCAGCTAATAAAGCTGGGAAACAGCTCGACACTGTAATCATAAATGTGTCACCCACCACAGGTACATTTGTGACTTTACCATGCATTTGGGCTGCAACTAATAAGGATTTTCAAAACAATCAATCCCTCAGTTCCTTTCACATTTTATCATTAATCATTTAGGTCCTAAAATGTGAAAAAACAGTGGTCTTTAAATCATGTTGCACTCATCTGTGCTCTCACACGTCACCTCCTGCTTTGGTTTAATCTACTCGCAGCTCAGAAGAAAAAAAGGTTTAAAATGAGTCAACACAGTGGATTTCATCCATCCTTAAAAAATGATCAAAAACGTCGCCATGATCAGAAGCTAAATCTGGTAAATTAACTCTTCGAAATTCTCTGAACTCATTCAAGCTACAAATTACCACCAGCACCTCCGTCTAACAGGGCATTGACAGAAAACCGTGTTTATAGTGTTTTAGGTGCGGTTTGGTGTCGCCTTGAAAAGCTTTTTTTCTTGCTTCAGGGTAACGATTAAGCAAAGCAAACTGGGCACACGAGGTAGGTGTGAACTTGCCCTTCAAGGACACAAATGCGTCTGATTCACGCATTTCCTAAATGTTTTTTGAACAAATACTAATCATCCAAAGAATAAGCTACTCTGAACTTTTTTTTTTTGCATTTCTTATTCTCTTTAAATTCTGTTGACTGTTTGAAGTGTGAGAATGTGTT
>JAQFJB010000009.1:4893942-4915929 GCA_029874875.1 Naso minor
AGCATCCGCCACCGCCCCCTGTGGCCCCCCCCCCCCCCTCAGCTTTGCACACTTACATCATCACACAAATTTGACTTTGCCCTTAACAAATCCATCCTGAGCCACACTTACACAACACTGGCTTTCTTTGGACACTTTTACGTTTCATCCCGAACACCAACCGACAAAACCAACACCCTCAAGACAAAAGGAAAGTTTGCATTGGCTGTAATCTGCAGAGGAAAACAAGCTACCAGTGTGAGCAGCTTTGTTACAAAATTCGAGCAAACATCATCATAAGCCAAGAACAACACTCACTTCAAGCCAAACCGTCAACTCTTCTGTTTACCCAGAGAAAAACAGCGGTGAGTTCTGCAACAGCCTTCCAATCGAGCATCTGTTTTGCAAATAAACTTGTGCTGTTGTCAAGTGGGTTATTGCAAAAGACAGGTGTAGATACAGCGTGTATATTCACTGCGTTTGGCATCTTTGAAACAAGCATGAGGTTATTTTCAGTTTTAGTCACCATTTTCATCAGCACTATAACCACACATTAGAAAGTCGCAAAGTTTCATGAATGTTCAACACCAACTTTTACCAAACTGTTGACTTTTTAAAAATCATGTTACTTCCCCTCAGGCTCATTCACAAAAAAATTAAAATAGTGACCCACTTTTATCTGCGGGCAAGCGACTCCCGAGAGCACCATGTTCTGTAAAAACATTTCCCTAACTTACCTTTATGATACATATACAATTGTACAATGTCGTCTAGCTACATAGTGAGAGCCTTGCTTCTTTTAATAAAGCTAAACATTTTTCGGCCCTCCTCCACCCCCCCACCTGGAAAACACACCATCCTGATCGCTCATGTCTGTGACCGTCACAGTGCATCACAGGAGAATGAAACAGCAAGAAAAGAGGAAGATGCGTGTATGGTCAGGGGCCAAAAGATTATTTACACCATTGAGAAAACTGTCAAATATCACAGAAATCCTCTCAGAAATCCAGAATCTTGAGTGGAGGAATGACACAGCATTTCTGCGTAACAGCCAGCAACTTAAATGCTTAGTTTTTGAGTTTATGAACCAACTTTCTTTATCTCAGAGACAAACCACCAACATAATGCTAATTCACTGGTAAAATATTAAAAAATAGTCATCAACTTTTGGGATTCGCCTGCAAGAATCATTGTTGGGACTTGGCATACAGGTCAAGAAGAGCATAAAATTAAAACTTTTCTACGACCTGCTGATCAGAAACGGGCTCAAAGGTTTCAGAACATGGCTGCACGTTTTGGATTTATACCATAACTGGTCTAATACTGTGACCGCACAAGTCTACATAAACTCATCTACCTGGGTTCATAAATTGAGTCGCTGGTTTATTTATTTAATACGTTTAATTCTTTTGTTTTTGAAAAATATGCATCTTATAATAACAAAGAAAAAAGGGTAAAAGATGAACAGCATGAGAAAAACGACAACAACATTTACCACAGCCGAGGATTCAACAACGTCTCTCACATTACACGGAAAACAAAAAGGCTGGAATGTTCCGTCACAACAACAGTGGAATAATTTTGACATAAACAGATTCACGGTATAGAGTTGTGCTTGGCCTTCTTGCGTTTTCTTTGATGGTGATTTTGTAGCAAAAAAAGGGGGGACAGCGGTGACCTGTTCCAATCTCCTTTCTCCGAGCAGATCAATCTTGATCACCATAACTTTGTGATTTTGTCAGGACCCAAGGCATCAGGCTGCAAAAAACAGGAATACGTGTAATTTTTGTGCATCCACACTGACGAAGTGTTGCATTGAGTGTGGCTGCAAGAGATGGACTGATAACGTCCCCTAACTTGTCCCTGATCCCTCTTGTCTGCGACACGCCTGAGAAAGGCAAAGACAGGAGGAGCTCTTCAGTTAGGCTACGATTCCAGTTGCACAAGGATATCCAGAACGCAGTGCTGAGCACCTCGGAGAGATGTGTGCCTACGTATTTAAATGCATCAAAAACCTCTCTGTTTAGATAACTGGCTAACTGGTGCAACAGCAACAGGGTTAGAGGTTAAAGGAATGTACACAAGTCAAAAATATTCAAGCTTAGTTCTGATGAGACTGAGATTCTACACTGTTTCCAGTCTGGCCACGATCACGCTGCAAAATTGAAAAAAAAACAAACAAAAAAACAATAAACATATAGGCCCATGAAAATGCCACACCCACCCACACTTCAAACTTATTTTCTCCACAGAAAAACGTCTGCAGCTGTGTTAACTGACTCATGGGGGAAAAAAAGGGCTTTTTTAAACTTTATTTTCTTCTCTGTTGTTGTATGATGTCGTGTCATGATTGTGAAGTGCTATGGCGAGGATGACGCGGTGTGACACAGCGTGAGCACTGACATACTGCGATGAACCGTGAGTTTCTTTTCAGATGTCCACTTGTGACAGCACGAGAGTGGAGTCGGGATCAGGGGAGAGATAAAGAGGATGACAAACATCCAAACAGAGACAGACATAAGCACAGACGGACTCACAGAGAGGCAGGCAGGCAGACAGACAGACAGACAGACAGAGAGGGACAGACAGATAGGAGGAGGGAGTCTGTGGTGGAGCTGGACAGTGAGAGCAGAACGGGTGAAGAGGGGGCGGGGGCGGGGTCTCACAGAACAGGTTAGGGAACAAGAGTAAAATCAAGAAGAAGCGGCGTTAAGATGAGATGGCACAGGGCGTTTTCCTTTCATTCTTTCCCTCCCTTTCTCTTCCTCCTCCTCCTTTCTCTCTCCCTCTCACTCAGATGGCCTCCACGTAGTTGGCGGGCAGCATGCCCTGCTGGCCGGTGCGCTCCACGCGGCCGTACATCCAGCCCTCATCGATCTGCTGCACGTCTACGATCACATCACCGTCCATGAAGGACACCTCGTCCTCATCGGCGGCAGTGTAGTCATACACGGCCCTGTACCGCTTCTGTGGAGAACAAGACGTACTTCGGTTAGTTCCTGACAGCAGCTGCCACAGGTCAAGTCTGTTAGAAAGGAGCCATAGCAAAAATCTTCTCACTCTGTGTAACTGTGTTTTATGATCCCCATATTTTTTTAGACATGCCAGCTACTAAACTTCTGTCAGAGATAAAATGTGTCTGAAAGGCAAACTTCACTTTGTGCGATCAATGTTCCAAACCCCACAAATATTCATTTTCACTCTAATGGAGGTATATGACAATCAACCAGCGACTATTCTGTATATTAAGAGGAAATTTAAAGCTGACAAAGGTTAACATCTGGAGGTTAAGCTAGCTGTAGCACAAGACTCCTGAGAAAACAACTCCGCTGTCCTCTCTCCTCGCTGTTATTGCTCCATAGCTCCACCCTCCTTCACCTGGCTTGTGTCTTGTTTCCTTTATTGTCCCTCTCTCTTTTAAATTATTGTCTTAAATCGTCGTCCTCTTTTTTTGGGGTTACTTTGCAGTGTTTGCAGTTGTTGCTAAAGGTCAAAGAGCAAAGGTGGTACACCATCGTATTCGCCTTTCACAAGCTAAGCAGACATGAATTTGCATTCTATCTTTGTAGAGCAGCCAATAGGAACACGCATCCTGTGAAATGAGCCGTGAAGAAAAATGTCCGTCACAGTCTTAATTTTCAAAGCCTGAATACAGAGCCAAGGAGAAGAAGTCTAGTGTTCCGTCAGACCACCTGAATTACAATATGCTGAACGCTTATTATGGGCTTTTGGCCAGATGACCAAAAAAACCCCACAAAAAACTGCTTACCCCAGCTTTAAATTAATTGCCAGTTATTTTATTAATTATTTTATTTTATTATTTTTAGTTATTTTTTTACATATTGAACAATTTACAATTATTTTATATTTTAAAATCGTATTTTATTTGACAATGGGGTCCATCTGCAGCAATAATGGGAGTATAGTGAAGGACCTACCCCGGCACTGGCAGGAGGGGCGGCGGCCGCCTGGCTTACTGGCTCAGGAGTGGGCTCATAGCGGTAGTTTGAAGAGGCTGCAGGAGGCTGGTAGGCTGCTGGTGAAACAGAGACAAAAGTGTAAAGCACTTCAATGACAGAAAAGTATTCTCCAAAGTCACTTCATGTTAGATACATGATTCAGTGTACATGTACAGGGTTTCTCGCAATCTCTTTTCAGGTGTTACGGGAGGAGAACAAGGATTTAAATGCACACCGTCAATGCACGCTAAGCCGGCTATATTTACTCCTGTCTGCATGACTCCTCGACAAAATGAGGAATTTAAAACATGGCAAGCCAAGACATGTATTCACGACTGATTGATTTCCCTGTTACGCAACATACTGAAAAATGCCTTTCTGTGTTGTGTTGTGACTGGAAATAAGGTATGTAAAATACAAACGGGGGAGCACTGATCATTCAAATACTTAGCTGTAACTTTTCCACCGACTTTTAATGCTTCAACTTACAGACGTACAGTTCAGAATGTTGTAGATAATTATGACTTCTTGAGAGTTGCTCATTTTGAAACTTAGCAATCAATCTTTTGGTTCGAGTAACAAATACACTAAAATGGATGGATTAAGTTATCTAATGCCAAATTGTGCATCATTAGAGAACAATTATTTTCATTATTTTCAAATACACCAATTTCTACAGTGATAGCGAGTGACTGAGGATGGCAGTTGGCAAGTTACAACCAAGATCCATTCGCAATGTGATGGGGCAACAACCAGACTGGTGAGCTCATACAGCCCGTGGCAGCGATGGAGCCAAGAACAAGCCAGGCCAGAGGCCTCATTCATTTTCAGGCTGGGAATGCAGATGTCTGCTTTGTTTTCCTTAAGTTTGGTTTTATTGATTGAGTGACTGGGAAACCTGAGTCACTTCAGAGGATGCTTGACGCTATCGTCATTTTTCTACATGTACAGCGACTTCTTCTATCTACCAATCAAAATAACAACAGACTGAGTCATCAGAAAAATGTATAGGCTTATTTAAGTTTGAAAGGGTGGTGTTTGTGTGTTTGTGGTGGAAGGAATACCTGGGCTGGGGTTGCCTGGCTGCTGCTGCTGCTGATGATGATGGTGATGATGAAGAGCCTCCCCTCCTGACTTGCTCTTCTCATAGTCCTCATGGTATCTAACCTGCAACAGATGAGCACAAACAGTGTGATGTCACAAGACAAAGATGGATAAGCTCGTGCACCCACACCCGGAAACTGCAAATCTACAGGTGTTGTCTTCTTTCCAGGAAGCTGTCACGGTGTGCAGTTCATTTTCTATCCACCAGAGGTCTCCCACTAGCTCTCCAGCACCTCTGTGTTCGTGGCGATAGGTGGGGCGTGCTACTACAGCAACCCCTCGGGAAGCAGCTTTGACGCTGAGAGGAAATGACATGTCGGCGACCGGAAGTCGTGTGAGCTCAGAGTTGCATAGCAACTCCTCGCTGACACATCACGACGAACAGGTAAAAAGAAAAAAGAGGAACTGACAAGAAGCTCGAACACTTCTTGTCAGAATGAGCCAGCTAGATTCAAGAGGAAATACTGAGAAATGAGGAGGAGGAGGAGGAGGAGGAGGAGGAGGGGTGGTCATATGACTAAGCACAACAAAATGCAACTTGTATTATTCATAATATCAATCACTTAAGTGTAACTTTTGGATATTTTCCTTAAAAAGAAGCAGCTCCAATGCAACTTCATGTACAAAGAGTTCATGATTAACCTCCAACCTCTCCAGCCAGTGTGACAAAGGCGGCATTCAGCGTTACAACATGAAACAGGGCCACACTGACGAAACTGAAACTGAGTGACTGCTCTATGACTGCACTTAAGAACCTGCCCCCTTATTACAGGCCTGATAACAGACTGACTCACAAGATTTACGACCCTGATTCTGTCCACGCTCACACTCGCGCTCAAAGAGGCCACTGTGCCGCCAGTGTAAGCGAGGAGTGTATTCACAGGCTGGATGGGATGATGAAGTGTTTGTGCAGTGACAGTGAGTGAGTCGAGTGAGTGAGTGAGAGAACACAGTGACTGTTCTCCACTGCAGTATGCTAAGTAAGAGTGCGTAAGGGAATTTATTTTGAGGGAGCATGGTCTAACAGACAGGGTGTGTTTATATGTGGGTATTTACAGGAAGAGGCCCAAGCTGCCGCTGCTGAGCTAAACATCTTTATCATCTTTCAGTCTTGACAGGAGGACGGCGACGGGAAGGTGACTATAGCCAATCGAGAGTGAAAAGTCATGACGAAGCAAAAGAGGAAAAACAGACATAACAAGAATGACGGACAGGATAAGTCTAGATAAGCTGAATTAAACAAAAGGCTTCACATCGCTGACAATGATGATTTTCTGGTTTGTTTCTTAGGTAATGTCCACACCTACATGGGTTCTTTTTAAAGCAGGACTTCTCCCTCCTTTACTCTCAAAAAAACATCCAAAACCTGCATCTTTGGCAGCTGCTTTGTGTTGCTGGAGTGCTGAATTACATCACGATCTCCAAAGCACTGTACATTTATCAATAAACGTCCTGTTAGCAATGTTAGCACCAGCATTTTATCCTCCGAGGTTAACAAAGGAGGTAACAGTGCACATTCTGACATCATAAGCTGAAAACTCTATTTTGCATGTTATATTTACATACACAGGTATTGTATTTGTTCACACTGGTTGAAGTTTTACAAAAGATCTATTAATAGCAAATTTAAATTGTGTTTGTGAGCAGACAAAACGGATAGGAAAAGCTTAGTTTTGAAAACTACCCATGTCTGTTTGGACATGGTGTTTTTGTCCCGGGAAGAAAGGAAAAAGAGGAAAAAGATGTTGCAGTCATCTGGGTGTTTCCCTCATGATGGATGTGCTGATTGCAAGCAGATGTTTTGTTTATCAGTTCTGACTAAAAACATATCACAAGGCACCCAAATCCATCCTGCCATCATGCGCTTGTTACCTTGATGTGGCTTGTGTGCACATGTGTGCATCCTTCTCTGTCTTACAAATATCCTTAATCTTAGACATGTGCGATCTTTCACCACATGAGAGCAGCAATTACGCATCACCCTCCGCGCTGATTATGCCATTAGCGAGGCCGGTGCAGAGCTGGTTTTGTGTAATGACGTGCTATATGTTTTAGTGTGCAAGTAGTGTTTCACATGGAAATTTTAAAAAAGGGCTCTACGGCTGCCTTAAGCAGTTGGGGAACACGAGGTAAACACTGCATGCATTTCTACATCGCTGCTCTGTATTTACAGAGAAATGGCAAATCGATAACGGGAGCCGAGGGAGAGAGGAGGGGAGAGCTGAGGAGAATGGCCCATTTGGAGAGCAATTTGAGGAGAATTCCATTACTATAAATGTGGAGGAGTGTGAGCAGAGGAAGCCTGATTTTCACTGATGTCAGTGACAAAATGGGAGGATCAAAGATAATCAAATAAAAACAACAGCATGAAAAATATTATAAAATTTAAGATCCTGCTCTGGTAAAGCTTTCTGGGAAAAATTAGAGAGTGAAGTAAAGGAAACAATCACACTTACGGGTTAAACTAGTGAATTTTGCAAGAGGTAAGTTAGATGCAAAGTTTGTAACTGTACACCAGAAAAACATGACCTGCCTACATGCCGGCTTTGAAGCTGATAGCAGGAATTCTCAAGGAAGGAGAGGAGCCCCTCCGGTGGACTTCATACAGATAAATGATCCTCAGATTAATATTGGCCAAAGAATTATGTTCATATAGAGAAGATTAGATACACTTTTCGAGCTCTTCTGTTGGAGTAATGGACAAACAGGTGGAGCGAAGGGTGAGGGTTTTGGTCACTGTGTTGCAGACACTTACGTTGCTTATTTGTTCCTGCATTTTCTTAATTCTCTGAAACTCTGGTGTGTCTGGGACGGGGGTGAAACCTTTCCCTTTGTTCTTCTCAAAATCCTCCTTGTAGAGAAACTGCAGATCAAAACACAATCATGTTAGAGACAAAAAAGGGGTTTTAGAATGTATGGCAAAAACAAGTGAAACATTTTGGCGGAGACGACTTACACAGCTAAACACAGAGTTTCAGTGTGATTTTATGGGCTAAACAGGGAAAATCCAACAAATGCTGCACAAATGATTATAAATGCTCTGACTTAGATTCGTTCAATATGTACAGATTAAAAGAAAAAAATGGTAAATGGTGAATGAGTTTGATTTATATGATGTTTTTCTAGTCTTTCGACCACTCAAAGCACTTTACAAGTCAGCACATACCAATACACACACACACTCATAGCAGGGGCTTCTGTGCAAAGTGCCGCCCTGCTCGTTGAAACACAAACACAGAAACCCAAATATCGATAGAGGAGCCATCGGGAGCAACTGAGGGTTCAGTATCTCACCCAAGGACACTTCAACATGCAGACTGGAGGAGTGGGGGATCAAATCTCTGACCTTTTGATAAATGGACAACCTGCTCTCCCTCCTGAGCCACAGCATAAGCTGATGTGTCAAGAAAACTTGATATTTTTCTTGTATCAGTGTCCCTCCTTTATGTGTTTCTGCTGAGCTGAGCCGCCCCCCCCCCCAAAAGGCTTTAATTGGACCTAATAAAGGTTTTGACAGCAGGGGGAAAATAGTTTTACTATGACTGTATTACAGCTTGACATTGTGAGATCAATAAATGTGCTGTAATGTCACCTCTAGAGAAAAGGAACATTCCTTAAACAGTTTTTAGTATTTTCTCGATTGAGGACTGTCATAAAAACTTGGCTCATATTTGAATGAAATTTGAAATTTTAACCTACAGACATTTTATTGCATTTTTTACTGCATTTAACTGAGTTATTCAAATGATATGACCCACCTGCCTATTTCACACCAATTTAGCAAACAACAAAGCTTTAAATTCTCTTTCCTAGTGCATAAAGTTAGACTCAAGTAAGCATTAGCAGTGTGTGAGGGCGGGTGTGTGTTGCGAGTGCGAGCAGAGTGAGGCAGGCACT
Source organism: Naso minor (assembly GCA_029874875.1). Lineage (NCBI taxonomy): Eukaryota > Metazoa > Chordata > Actinopteri > Acanthuriformes > Acanthuridae > Naso > Naso minor. The sequence continues at coordinate 4,902,882 of JAQFJB010000009.1, forward strand.
TGTATAATGCTTCGTCTTTTGTGGTGACGTTCACTTCCTGTTTGCTGGGGAGGGAAGGCCTTACATATAGGACGTGGCAGCAACCATACATGGTCATAATAAGAGTAGTTTGTAGTATGTGGCAAACAGAGGCTGTGTGTGTGTGTGTGTGTGTGTGTGTGTGTGTGTGTGTGTGAGTGTTCTTCCTGCCTTCCCACCCTGTCCTGACCTTATGGGCAGAGGAGGAAATGTCCAGCCCATGCAGCATCAGATAAATATCAAAAATTACAATGCGTGCTGCCCTGTGGCTGATTTCAAGTTCTCAAACCCACAATCGCTCACACCACTTTTGAAACCTGAAACAGGAAGTCAGGTGCACATATTTATTTTCATTCTAAAGACGCATCCTCGGCAAGCGTGACGACATTTCAGCAAAGATAAATAACTGAATGCTACACTCTCACATCGACCACCGCCTTTATTTCTGCCTCCATGGTGACTGCACCTGCACTACCAGGAAACAAAGCTCCATCCCTCCACACTATAATCTGTCTGATACTGCTAGCCAGACTGCTGACCAATCCTCCTGTCAGCTCCCTGCTTCTCGTGATGATATGACGAGGACATGATTCACAGATAATGTGTATGCGTGTGTGTATGATACAGTGTGATACGCCCAGATCTGCTGTCACCCCTGGCGTGTCGTCCACTGAAAACTATGGCTGATCCTCATTCCACGGGAAATTATTCACGGCTCTAAAGCCTGGGCACAAAGATAAGTCATGGAGAAGATTAATGTGGCCTCAACCCATCTTTGTCCTTCATTCTCGCTCCGCTCCCATCAGTCTATGTGTGATCCTCCTCCTATTTTTATTCCTCAGACCATCCTTTGTCTTTTTGGGCCTATGCATCAGCATCTTCTCCTCCAATCGTGCCTCTGCTTTCCTTCCCCACCCACACTCCTTTCTCTCTGTGCTCCTTTTTCATTCATTCATATTTAACTGCTTCAACAGCAACAGACAGAGTCGTCCCATAGAGCCAGAGCTCTTCCTCATTATAATCTCTCAGCTTCTATTTGCATTCCTCTAGCTTTCCTTCCTCTGGGGATTTTACTTTTATCTCTTCCTCTTTCACGCTGCACTCCTCCCTCTCTCTCTGTGTGTTGGTGCCTTCCTGTCTCTTCCTTTTTTTCCCTCGCTCATGTATGTCTCAATGCTCTCTCTCTCTCTCCTCCTCCCCAATTCACTCTCTCCTGTTTCTTTATTTCTCCCTCACTCTCTTGTTTCTGTTTCCCCCCGCAAAAGTCTTGTAATGAGGTGTGACAAACCTCTACCCTGCTACCATAGCAATAGGGTTCCCGTAGCAACACAGTGGCGATGGTGCTGAGGGGTTAGACGGCCGCGGTTCTCCACAAACACCATCACCTTCCTTACATATGCCAACACAAAAAACCCTCACGAAGAATACCAGGGAATAAAACTGCAGCACACAATCATCATAGTGCTTGTGAGACTTATTTTAAAAGATCTAAGGAATATGTAAGTGGAATATGTTTTATTTTATTCTATTTTTTGATTATTTACTCGACAAGTAAAATGGGATGAAAACAAGATAATATTTGAAAATATCACTTGCTGTGGCCTAACAAAGAGTTTTTTAAAATGACTCTCTCTCAGAAAACATGGCTGACTTGCAGCGCGATTACAGTCTCCGTTTTTTTAAACTGCTGCTTTAGTCTTTAGTCAAAACCTCTATTTCAGGGGAATTCAATTATTTTTAACCAATCTACTTCCAGTGAAAGCTCTATTTGTGGGTGAAATGCTTCCTGTCCCCTTTGCTCACACAAGATAAAGAAAATGTCACAATGACTGATGCTTGTCTTTATTTATGAATTCGATAATCCTTCAACATCACACACTAATATCTTTAGTGTAATAATCTCATTCTTAGGCTATTGAATGTGATAAACCATTATTATAATGACTGTCTTTTGGTGTATGGTTGGTTGTTTGTGGGGGCTGTTTGGATGTACAATCCATGTAGAAAAACACCATCTGTCCCACGATTTATCTCCCTTCCTCATAAGACCACTACCCCCACCCTGATACTCCACAAAACCCCTTCTCACATACGCACGTCCCAGTCTCAGCTGTAGTGAGTGACACTGACACTCAGATCAGACTTGACTCCCTTTAACAAGCCCTGCCTCATCTCTGGACAGCACTCTCCTCTACTCCACGCTGAGAAAACAAGCCTCTAATTCAGCTTTCCCATATGGGTCCGTCCCCTTTCCCTTTCACACACCACTATCTAGATTAACACACCAGTATTAGGATTACTGAGGCTACATTTGACGATGCTTTTCTTCTGAATTGTGCAAAAACTTTCATTTGTTGTGTTATTTTGTGTAGCTTCCAACGAGATTCATTACTTTAATGAACTTCCTAGAATACTAAGGAACATGCCCCAGACATTAGCAAGAGCAGAGGAAGTGAAACCTCACATGACCGCTTTCAAGGCTGCCTGCCTGTCACTGCTTTGCCATCATAAATAATAATATTTTAGAGTCACTTTATCCGTGGCTTGTTATGCTTTCTTTAACTGCAGGCAGTCAATGTGGGAAAACGTAGTCAAAAGTCTGTCGGCGAGCATGAAATCTCCCTGACTCTCTATCAGAGCTATCTTTAATAAAGCAAAAACACATGACCCAGTTCAGATATTTTGGTCTGATGAGGGTTTTTTTTATCCTAGAATATATTCGGGTCTTTGTTATTTTAGCTTCTGCCGGAACAGTTATAGCTGCATTTTCTGTGGTTACAAATCAGACTTGGGGCCAGAAAAAGGATCTATAGTCAGGACATTTGGCTGACCCTGCAAAAAAATAAACAGCAACAAATATGCAGAAAAAAAAGAGTGCATCAGGTCAGGTCCACAAAAAATAACAGCATGGGATAATCAGCATTATAATCCAGTTTGCAGCCATCATAAAAAAGCATTCAAATGACAGCGAGACGCATTAATGCTCCCAAGAACAGCAGAGTGAGGGAGAACAAGAGGACAGTAAGAATATTACAGTACATTAGGCTCATTCTGGACCAACACCACATCTACACACTTGAGCTGAAAACACCTACAGCTGCACAGATTCCACAGGGGAAAGGAGCTGCATTTAGTTTCCACAAATGGGTTCAACTGTAGTCAGGCTTAGTTACCACAGCAAACATACTGCAGCATTAGCCCCATCAGGCTCATTTTCAGGATAAAACTTCAGCTTACGTCGGATTATTTATTGGATAAAATATTCAACTGAAGGGCAGCGTTTCTCCAGACCTCCTTCCGGATATTAAGTTTTGTTTATTAGGATCCCCATTAGCTGTTACACTAGGCAACAGCTAATCTTCCTAGGGTTAAATATCTTATGCTAGAGAGAGCGTTAAGGGACATTTAGGCTGAAACGTCCTACTATCAAACAAACTTTATTTTATTTTATTTTTAAGGTGGGATAAAATGAAATGAAAATGTTGCAAACAGATAAAGCAAGGTTCTGTTTGATAGTTCAAACTGCATCACTGTAATAAATTTTCAGGTGTGGGAGTATATCAGTGTATTTCTAAAGGATTTGACTTTAAAAAGACCAAACCAGTAAGCTGCTTCTTCTTCCAATCTGTAACCGAACCAGCAGTCTTGTATTAGTATTTCTAATCTTGGAGGCCGCAAACCAACACAGTTCCTAGCTAGCAAAGTTTCTTTTTTCTTGCAACAGTTGACCTTTGCCTCATTTATGTACCCATAACATTTTATTAAATCATACTGAACATGACCGTAGACCTTCAAGCTCTCTCCTCAAGTCTCTCACTTGTCCACTGTGAGTCAATTTCATGCTTGGCTTCTCTTAAAGCTGTGAGCGCACAGTTATCTTAAATGCTCAAACTTGGTTGAATAAGACTGATTGTGTTATCTGAGAGTTGGCTTTGTGAGTGTATTTACTTCAAGGTCATTTTTGGGGTTAACTCAAGTCAAGCTTTTCCAATTAAACCTGCCTTTTTACTGCCTCCTCTGTGGAACAATGCCAATACGTGAACAAACTCTGCTTGTGTGTTTCACAGCTCAAGTTTGGTTTTTGCCACGAATCTCATGAGTAGCCACAAGCAAAAAGACTTACAGTGCTCTGCATCTTGCTCTGCTTTTGGAGGCGGAGGTTCTCTAGAGAGTCAGCCACACAGGTGAAGTTTGTCTTGGGGTAGTGTCTGTAAAATAAACACACAGAACAGCAGAGAATGTCAGCACACAGTAAACACACACTCACAGACAGATACAAGCTTTTACTCAGACTCCCACTGTGACACTTAAGTCGAGACTCTAAAAGAAAGAACGGCATAACTCAAGCGGTGTGCAGTCTGTGGCCCCACAGTGGGGGCATTTGTTATTCAAGGTGGTCCTGAGGTTGAGTTAGGAGCCCCTGTAGACAAAAAGCTTGTCAGTGTAACACACAATGCTCTGTCAGTAGGAGCCAAGGTAGTCTGAAAGAGAGGAAGTGCAGGCAGGGGCTGTGTGGGGTGGTGAGAGCCTCAAGGTTGCAGAGTTCTGGAGGCGAGCCATAGCAGGTGTGGAGCTTTCCAAGCTGACAACACACAGACACACAATTATGCACACACACAGAAATGCATGCACGCACACACTCAGGCAAAGCCCAATGGGGGATAACAGGAAGACGAACAGCAACACAGCAGACACAGCAGCAGGGTCAAAGAGACAGTGGGTGAGTTTGAATGATGTCATGGGTAGCCCCCCTCTTCAGCGGAGCATGAAGGCGAGTCTCTTTTCTGAATGGATTCTGGGAATTTTCTTGACAGTCGCAGACCCCAAACCCCCCCAACCTCCTACTGCTCAGGAGAAAAGTCTCTGCCTGAAACAAATACAACAAACATAAATATACACAAGTATGCATGAACACAACAACTTCCACACAGACATGCACACATGCAGCACACCGAGCATCATCCTGAAAGTCGTTCATCACACGCTAACTTATTGACTGCCTAAATCATTGTTTTCTGTTTTGAGATCACAAGGCGAGTCTGTGTTTTTGTACACTGGAGGCTTCTGAGCACAAGTAGCCTTCAGGTCTACGATTAATTGTGCCAGCCAGTTCAGTGTGGTCCTTCAGGCAGCACGAACACATGGCTTAAATCCAGCCGCAGAGGAAGAACCCTCACAGCTTATCTAATGGCTAATATGGACTGCAGTTCCCAGCATGCCTCAGGGCGCTGGGTGACCTCAAAAATCTTTAACCGCTATCCGTGCCTCTGGGTAGCCCATTTTGGGCAATGTGTTTACCGTTTCCTTGACAGCATGGTAAACAAACTTATTTAGCATTCATCTTGATGTGATTATGGGATGTAAAAAAACTTAAAAGGACTGTGGTTGGCGTATTTTACATAAAGTGCTGTTTAAAAAAAGATGTTTGAGCCACTTAAAAAAACAAGAGTAGGATGTTTAACATTAAAGGATCTGAAGAAGAGCAGAAGTTGATTAAAGTCGGCATTAAAAGCTCCATGACATACAACAAGAACTTGATCCCTGCACGCTGACACAAAGCTTTTGTAAATGCTGATGCTTCTTTTTTTTTTTAAAAATCTTAAGCTGTCAGCAACATTCTGACTAAGTGGTTAGCCACTTAGGCTGGACAGGTGCGAACAAGCTAATCAGAAATGGGAGTAAAACTTTTTAGTTTTGTGAGATGCTCTTCTATGCAGGACACCACACTGTTGCTTCATTTTTCCGACATATAAAAGCCGCGGCTGAGTGCAGTCTTGACAATAAAGATCTACTCTACCTGCCACTACAAATGTTTAGCTGTATTTTCAATCATGTAGTTTCGAGAACGGACTTCTGACAAATGTGTATATGTTTGGAAACAATGCAGAAGAAACAGAAAACTAATTCAAAATGGGAAAATTGTGCAAACGTCACTGCACTTTTATTCCCCTTTAGACAATCTTACCAGCAGTGTAGCCTCTTGATCAAAGCTAGGAAACTATTAATGTATGTTCATTTTTCTCTGGAGTTGGGTGTGTCCAGTTTGTGGTGGGACAAACTTCCTTTCACACAGCATCCCTGTGCCCGAAGACCGTGCTTGTCTGAGGTGGAGGATGTGTGCTCGAGCCACACACCACTCACAACCAGCATCGGTTTTAAAAGCCTTCCTGTCATCTTCAATGCGTCTTAAAAACTGTCCTTGCTCTTAAGGGTCAGTAAATTGCTACCCAAACAAACAACAGAAAGGCGCTTGGTGAGTCAATGGGATCTTGTTATGTGCGTCTGTGTGCGACCATGCTTGTGTTTTTCGGCCTCTTTAAGGCTAAAAGTGAGTCACAAGAACACTCATCTATCTGTCAGGTCGTGTAATGAGGTAATAAGTTGCAGACGGGATTGGGTGACACATGCACAAACTCGGTTAGCCCAGTGAAGGCTAAAGGGGGAGTGATCGAAATTGAGGGGAGGTATTGCCGAGGGCGGCGCAGTGATGGGCGGTCACGCATGTGCAAACACACTCATACACACACTGCCTACTGTGCAGGAGGAGAGGCCTGTTTGCATAGTGGAACCAGGAGATGTTGCGGTTGGCTTGACCCTGTAAGACCTGAAAAGGTTGTAATGCGTCATTCAGCAGGAACATTTCATCTTCATGTACAGTACATATCATCCATCTTAACAACAGAGACTGACGAAGCAGGAAACCGGAAAATCGGGACAGAAGTCTCATCAAAACATGAACAATAGAGAGCAGAATTGGTGAAGGAGAGACGGAGATCTCGGCTGTGCAATGACTGGCAGAATCCATTATCAAGTGAAGCTCATATATCACAGTTCATTTAATATTTTACTGACCAGGCCTCCCTGCTGATCATCTTCCAACAAGCTCTTTCCCAGCGTGATGCGGAAGGCAACACACATCACAAACCAGGGAGCAACTAGCAGTGTGGTGCCACATTGTGAAAGTGGTTTAAATATAGACTTATTTATTAACAGCATATCAACAAACCATGATTCAAGATTGTGCTGAATGGAAAAAATTGGCAGCCAAAAAACACGACGATAACACCAAATTCAGACATCTTTAATGAGCTGTAATAACAGTGCGTTGATGTTTAAATGTGCTCTCAGTCAGTAAGGAAGCAATGGCTCCAACAGTGTCCAGGGGAAATGAAGAATTTTTGTGCCCACTTATCGGCCCTCCTAAATCTCCCACAATCCACCCCCTGACTCGAGCATCTAACCAGAAATAGGTTTCTCAGGCAAGAGGTGGGTGGGAATAAAGTGAAAACAAACAATGTGTATATCAGTTACTGAGGATAAATATAGAGGAGTAATGATAAAGCAGTTATCCCACAGAATAATAACAGAGAACCCAGCCTGCATTCCTCCCTGCAGCGGAAGGCTGTTCCACTAAATGATGTTTACTCGACGGAGGCTTGTTTTAAACAAACGAGAAGAGTCATAATAAACAGGCTCTGAAGGGCCTCGCTCCTGCTGGCGCACAACATCGGAAGCAGGATCGGGAGAAGAAGAAGAAGCCACTTTAGTTTGTGGAAACAACAGTAATGGAGGACGACACCTGCTGAAGGTGGTTAATGATGTGATGTAGATGTGATAGGCTGGAGGGAGGGACAGGGTCACAGTGAGTCATTTAACATTAAAGAAAAGAGATTTTAAGAAAGAGATGTCATCAACTTTGTTATTTTAATAAAAATGACACTTACGATTACTATATTTTATCATTAAATATAAGCTTCTGACTCCACTTGAACACAGGTGTTTACAGCTAATTATGGCTAGTTAGACCTCTGCTGCAGCCAAGACTGGGTGGAGCTGTGCAGTGAATCTGCTGTCGTCAGCAAACCCAATACACTCGCACAGAACACACATGTGATCTCCTAACCTCACAGAAGTAAAAAGCCAAAAAGGGAGTCAGGGAAATTTAATCATACTCAGCCAAATCATTTCACAGCTGAGAGGTTGGGTGTGGGGCTTCACTGGCCAAGTCTACAGTCAAAATTACACCGATGCAAATTATTCAGGGTTTTTCCTCTACCAACTGACCTTTATTTGTTTTTTTGTTTTTTAAATTTTCTCAGGTTAAAATGGGTCCTCTGACAGAATTAGAGGCATTTCATGTCAAGAGAAAATGTGCACTTAAAAAGTTCTACGGTGCCATTTCATAGATGTAAAGAGGCAGGAAAAAAGTGAGTGATTTGAGGAAAATTAAGAAAACTAGTCCTACGCGTTTTCACCAAGTCACGGCCAAGTCAGTGTTTGCTGTTAGCTAGATGTAAGTGTCTGTTCTCTTTGATGGGAAACATTTTTAATGGCCATTTGTGCTTTATTAACTGAGAACAAAAACACTAATAAAATGCTTTGCATTAAGTCTGGCAGCAGCTTTTTGGCAGCAGGACATCATGACATCCTGGGTCAGAAATACGAACAAGAGAAGTAAAAGTCAAAAGTCAGTAAAAATCGTCGAGGCGGCTTAACTTCATAGAAAAAAAGCTGACCACAAGCTAACGTACAACTACCGATTTTCCACTGGGGTTGAGAATGACAATGCTCGCGTGACGTGTCGACTCTAACCGGTGATACAAGGGCAGTTCAGGCGAAATGCAAAAGAGCTTGTCAGAACATGAACAAGGCTTTCTCTCTGGTTTCCCTCTCAGAACATGAACTCACCCTCCAACTCTCACAGAGAGGGGGGGAGAATTTCATTATAAGTAATGGCAGAGGGGAATTCCATGGATTCCTGATTAGCCTTTAGTGTGTGAGTATGTGCTGAAGCGTGAGTGGACATGCTAGTTTTCAGAGTGTCCGCCTGTGTCACTGTAGAGGAACTTCAGGAATTTCCTTTGTTGATACCCCCTCCCTTCCCACTGAGGTGGAGGGAGGGAGGGAAGCAGGCAGGCACTTTCCCACACCACATACAGGCCTTTTCTCTGAGGGTGGAGCTGGAATAGTCACTGATAAACAGCAGAGGAGGAAGAGAGGGGCCTTAGCTGGGTTGCAACATGAACACACACACATTTATAGAGTCCAATTTCCGTCTGTGGACAGATTAAACGCTGCTGTCAGAGTCTTTTGGATGCAGGCTGAACAAGTGGAGGAGGACAACATGAGACATGCAAAAAAACGACGACTCAAGGACAACTTACGCATTGCAGTATGGTCTCTTCTCAAAGCCTTTGTAATTCTTCATGTTTAGAGTCATTTTGCAGACCTCGCAGCTGAAGCATCCTTTATGCCAGTACTGCCAAAAAACAAAGAGACAGAGAGGACACAAAATGATGAGAAGGGTGATATTTGAGACATTTGTTTCACCTTTCTCTGGATAAAAAAGGAGAGCCAACCACTCACTAATACATACATACACACACACACACACACACACACACCAACTAGCACAGGAGATCTAATTGAATGAGAAAGACCAGAACTAATTTTTATTCTCTTGAGGTTTCACAGGGACAGGAGCTGGATACAGACAGGAAGATGAGTGTGAAAGAAGTGAAGCAATGTGGAGACACAGTAGTTTGTGCATGCCAGCAATGAACTGTTGCAAAGAAACCAACATCCTCTTTTGACAGCAGATTGTATGGCTACTATTTATAAGCTGACAGGGCTATCTTCCTGATTGACAAGTATATAGGTGCTCTTGCCTTCTAATCTGGCACAATCAGTTTTCATGCCTTTTTTATTACTTTTATCTTTGTTAGATATGTGTGCAAAAAGATCTGGTTTTGTTTTCTACACAACAGAGGCTGAAAGGAGGAACTGTGCTTAGTCTGAAAGCCATCTTTTGACTCTCTTTCTGTCCGTCTGCTCATCCCTGCAGGCCTGCATGTTTCTGTAGCTCCTTCATCCAGCTTCACTGTAGGCTGTTCCTCCATCTCCCTCACCACCCTCTCTCCCTTCCTTACACCTTCCCGCCCTCTCGCCTCCTTTCCTTTTCTCTGCTGGCACTTGGCTGATCTGCGGACTGAGGGTTCAAAGAGGGACTGAGGAAGGGAGGACTGGAGCAAACTGAAAGGAGGGAGAACACATGAAAGGGAAGAAGCCAGAGAGAGTAAGAGGAAGGGCGCGAGCAGGGGAGTGGTGGGCAAGAGAGAGAAAACGCTGGAGAGTGAAGCAATGATCTGGCTGCTCCCGCGATCGTCAGGGGAAGGGAGGGAGGGAGGAGTATATATACATGGAGAGGGCAAGAAAGAATGGAAGGGATTGAAAGAGGGAGTCCTTATTAACATGGCCTCAGGGCGCTCTGTCATCCCTCTCCTTCTTTCTCCCACTCTTAACCATTTTCTACACCAATTGCCCACACGCAAAAACACCAATCTTCCAAACAAACAGCAAAAAACATGATTTAAAACAGAGGATAAAACTGCAGACAAACATCAAAATACAACAACACTTTCCCGCTCACAAATAGACGCACATTTCAAGTTTGATTCCACGCGGCCTTCACAGGATAAGAGGCGTGCATTTTGGACAAAAAAATCCATCATTTCCCTGTTTGCGGTAATGCAGTTTGATAATAAGGCATGTGTTACAGCAGTGATAAACAGCTGGCAATAAATCACCAAGATGTCGCGGTTTACTTCCTGCGAAAGCTGCAGATGGACAACAGACACAATAACGGCTGTGCTATGTATGGAAACGTGACTAAACAGAGCACAACGGGCATTTCACTTCCTTCCATTCTCAAACAAAAATATGGCTTCAGGCTAGTTTTTAAGAACAGTCTCGTCTGTTCTGTCTGGACGTGATGGACCACCCAGGGTAGCATGACAACAGGAAAGTGTGTGTGTGCATTTCACATTGGTGTTCGTAGCTGTCGGCCAGCAATATTGTACAAAAGAGGGGGCTCACAGTGGAAACTGAGCTTTTCTGTTCACTGGCGGTGTGATCAACAGCCAAACACACTGGGCCAAGCCTTCAAATGCAAACTCCTTATCCCGCAACACCCCAGTCGGGGCTTGAGGGAGCCGCAGACGGACACATCGTGTTCGTCTTTCCACTGCTCTCGCTCTCTGTTCTTGCGGTACTGCGATGGCAAATCCCTTCACAAACAACGGCATAGTGCAAGCAGACTTACTTTCTTCTGGCTTTAGCTGATTTGCAGCTGTTGTGGCTGCCATCTTCACATATTGCAGCCATATTTTCCACAGACTATTGTTATCACCTTCTCATTTTCTCAAATGTGTCCTGATAATAAACCACAGAGAAACGTGGACTTAAAAGAGAAGTGTGAAAAGAGAAACGCGAAACTATCAGCTGAGCCTGGACTTTGATACTTCTCTTATTTCCCAAAGCAAATACTGACCCTGGATCTATTCCAGAGAACAAGTCCACTAAATAATCTATCAAACTGTTCTTAAGCTTTGCACAACCTGCTAACCCACATTTCACGAAGATAACCCTCGTCGCCCTCCCGCCTTTTTATGAATAGCATGACCCCACTCAGGTGAGCAGAGGTCGTGCTCAAATTGTTTAACCGAAAATGCATCTTGGATGAGCCGAGAACAAGCTATAGTTGTTAAAATGCACTCAGGGAACACTGAGGTATTATCACTCAGGCCATGTTTGAATGTGGTCAGGGCAGCATGGTTCAGTTTACAATTAGCCACTTAACATATTCTCTAGCTGCATGGCTGAACCTACATTTATTTCACTCTACTCAGCGACTGATGCAGTTCCCCACGGATAACATCAAATGTACGGTCACAATCACAAGTTTCACGTGCAGATATGAACCGCCAACCATCCCCTCTGAACTCAGACTTAATCTGACTATACAGTTTCTGGTCAGAACATATTAGGTCTTAGAATTACAGATTAGGTCAAGGATTAAGACGAGTGGGGAAAGGAGGGGACAAACAGAGATGTGGGGGCAGGAACCATCCTAAATTTGTGTTGGAGAGGCTGCAGCATTTAGCCTTGTCCAGCTCCAGGAAAACCTGGCTCTCTGGTGCCTAAGCAGGATCTGGCAGTCAGCTGGAAAATGAGGACACTGCAGAGACGGAGCCCTAGAAATAAAACACCCATTAACAAAAAAAAAAAAAAACAGCACTGTCTCCTTGCATCAGTGCAGCTCAGGGGCACATGTGTAGGCGTGTCTATAAGCATGTAATCCCGCATGTAGGTTTTATGTCTCAGTGCATGATGCATGTGTGTCAGTGGGGATGCAAGGCTTCAGTCAAGAGCAAAAATGCTCGGTCAGCCTCGCAGCTCCCCCACAGAGAGAAGAACCGAGTAGAAGTTGGCCTGGACAAAAGCCCTGGAGCTATGTGGGAGGCTGACACAACTTCAGCCAACAAGCATGCACACATGCATCATACACAGATGGGCGGTTAGTGAGAGTGACCAGGAGCGTGATTGCACATACTAACTACAGACAATTATGTGACTGGCTAAATGCGTTATAATGCTGCAGGCCTGCTGTGTCAAACACTTCCTACGTCAGTATTAGCATGTAACTGAACTTTGGTTGTTCCGCTCACCACAGCGGCACATTTACTCAACGAGACACTGGTTGGACACATTGCTGTATGCTAAGTTACTCACAGAGCAGAGATGTGTACCCAACTTTGGACTTGTAATTTTCTAATGATTGGATGAGAATTTCTGGCCAGATTTTATTTTTAGGGGTGAAATCGAAGTCTACTCAATCCGAAGACTGCGCTTAAAGGATTTCCACCGTCCAGACTGCTAGTTAACACCGGCTAGCTCGGCAGATCAGTCTGGACCTCCAGCCACCGAAAACAATTTCAAAAATTAGAATATGTGCGACCAATTAAGGACTGCGCTGTAGTTGACAAAGAAACCAGCCAATCATGGGCTGAGTCGCTTGCTAAACAGCAACAGCGGCTCCGAAGCACTGAGCGCTACTGTCAACGTTAGTAACATAGCAATAACTGCAGTTACTGCAGTTAAATAGACTCAATAACAATTAAACAAGAACCAGAGTATGTGCTAACGGAATTTCTCGGAGAGAAAGACGTTTTCGCCGTTCTTCAAACTGGAC
>JAQFJB010000009.1:4992633-5013598 GCA_029874875.1 Naso minor
GTTGACAGCTACGCAGAAGCGGCTATAGAGCCTGACGTCGTGGCCTGCCAGAACTAACGTTACACTTGATTAAATATATTAGAACATTAGGCTACTTTAACTTTAATTTATTATTAATGTAGGCTACTTAATGTAACTTTACTGTAAGAAGTACCACTTTATAACCTTCATAATTATATTCTATTAACTGGCAGGGGTCCTACACCTTTTCTTAAATCAAACTGAAATACGTTTCAAGTATTTTCAAATTGCATTTTCCAGCTTACATGAAATAAACAAAATTAACAGCTTGTACGCAGCTGATTTGTTTACTTTTGACTCAGTACCAGCGATGAATATTTAGAGAACTCAGTTTTGACAAGAAAAAGCTAGTTACACTGCTTTATTCTAACTTAATGCTACTTTATATTAGTACTTTATTATCTTTACTGTAACTTTCTTGTGATATTTATAACCACTAATATGTCCTTACAGCAGTTATAAATTATATACCTGCAGGAATGACGCTGGAGTGAATTCTCCTTAGACAGCCCACTTTAAACTTGGACCTTTACAATTATGCTAATAAAATGTAGGCTATTAAAATATAGGTTCAAGTTTGAAGAGTTGGGTGCAGAAGTTAGCAGAAGTTACCTTCTGCAACTTTAATTTCAAGGTTAGAGTGTCGTCGTTGTTCACAGAATTTTTTTTAGCAAATTGGAAGCTGCAGTCACTATTTGAGTCACTTTCTTTGTCTATATTATGTGCACTAAATGTATTTTTTAATTGCATTTCTGCATATTGTTTTTATCCAGATTTTCAAACATCATTTTTTTGTAATATTCTGACCTTTTTAAAAAAAAAATTTTTAAAGAATATCCAGCATTCCCATGCAAAAATATTAATAATAAAAAGGATACTATGAATGCATAATAGATGGGCCCATGCAGTGACACTGAATGAAGTTGGAGATGGGGAGAGAGGAGGAAGCTCCACAGTGAATGAGCCTGAGATTATGCTGATAAGATGAAACAGCTTTACAGAAATGACACTTGATGCTTCCATCGTTATTCATCGCTGTTTAATTATGTACAAAGTTACAGAGTTTTGTATGTTTCACTTTCAAACATAATTTGTCATGCTGACAAGCTCATCAGCAATATGTCCTGGTTTATGTTCGGAGTTGTGGGAAGACTCTTAATGTGTTTACACGGCTAGATATATCTTGTTTGTCACTATATTGAATTTGCATAAAGTGTCACTTTTTATAGACATTTTTGTTATGGACTGACTTGACATTAAGCACAAGTTGTACAAGGTTATTTAAATTACTGCGAATTGTAATTACAAGTAAATTAGATTTGTTTTTTGTTTTGAGTAAAAATGAGAGAACATGCGTGAGTGCTTTTCACCCTAATGGGTGAATAACCAACATTTCAATTCAGTCCTACATTAGTCTGCGTTATAAATATATGTTCATGCAATTACTTTGCTTGGCAAGTAAATAAATATTGCTTTTAGGCTTTGGTTGAGACAAATTAATGTCTGTGCATGTCTGTTGTGCTCAGACATGCACACAGCAATGCACATCCGCCTGATCATGACACACGCATACACACCTGACACACTGCTCGCCCCCCGCTGCTCCACTCATGTCCAGTTCAATGTCAATGTCAATCTATTGTCAAGAGAGAGCCGCCGCGTCGGGAGTCAGAAATCTACCGAATGACCGCTGACTCGTGTCTCTGATAAGGTCAGACGAGCGGGGGGAACAAAAAAAAAATGAAAAAGAAAATTACATCCAGACACAGCTGGAGCATCTGTGTTGAACAACACCCTGCAGAGTGTGGAAATGAGGGAAATACTAAACATTATTCCTTTGCACAGGACTTTTAAAGGGAACTGCGTATAATACATTTCAATTATTCATGTGAGGAAAGTAGTGAAAAATGTAAATAATATAAGATATTAGAGGACAATGATGGAACATCATCACAGCATGGTTACAAAAATAATTTTAGGATTCAATATGAGTGTTCTCTTTGAAAGTATGTTTGCTGTCAAACAATTAATCTGCGGAAAGCAGCCCAATCAGAAGCCTTAACATAGCTCAGAAAACATGACCCTTAGCAGACCACTTTGCCTGATGAGGCTCAACCATTAGCCCACGATTAAACATGGGCTCAGCTGTGTACATTATCAATTTATTGATTTATATTTGGCGCTAATGTGATTTCTACTCGTAGACCAGCTCTGTCATAAGTTAGCAACAATGTTATATTGCTGACAAGCATATCAGCAGAGAGCAATCAAAACAGTTAGCCTTAGATTTCTTTAAGGCTGCTGCACTCTGAGATTTCAGCAGCCTTTTATGTGTTTTGCAAGCCACTTTGTACGATTTTGATCTAATTAACTTGGGTAAGATGTCAAATTCAAATAGACAGACTGTGCGATGATAACACCAACATGCTACAGTAAAGCCAACGTCTTCAGCATGCGACGCAACAGCACGTGTCGTACATAGATGTACATGTACGCGTAACTGGCAGATAAAAACAAAGCTAAATGAGAAGTGGGCCCTTGCAATAGTAGCATCTGTGTGGAATAAGCTCAGAAGGAAAGGAAAAGGAGGAGAATGTGGATACAGTTATAGTGATAGAAAAGAGGCCAACTTTGTAAACAAGGCCTGAGGTTAGCCTTTATTAGCATGCTAACCCTCTTTGTTCGGTTAGGCGGCGGTATCACGTGGATCAGCACTGCGCATTTTTATTGGTTGTTTAGTAGACGTGGGTCATAGCAGCTGTCACATCATTTTCAGACACCGTCAGAAGTTCATTTAGGCCGTATTTGGTTGCAATACCAGGACAATGGCTGACCCTCTGTCACTGAGGAAAGTAGGAGCCACGACCACAAATATTTCCACGTTTTGTGACCTTTTGTCTAGAAATCTAGAAATCACACAGTGGGTATGGGGCTTTAAAGAAAACTACCAGTCATTTTTGACTTCTCACCATTAGCAGAGATCTCCCCTGTCATCTGTAAATGTAAGTTAAATTTGACCATGTGTATACTTTAGTAGATGTCAGGCTGCATTTTTAAATCCCATTCACTGCCATTCATGTTGAAACAGGGTAAACTTTGTAGGACACGTGAAAGTTGCCAGCTATAGGTAGTTCACTCTTCTACAGGGAACGTCTACGTTTATTTGGTAAAAAAATCGCTGAACGAGAGAGAGAAAGAAGCTGGGAGCTGCTGAGATAAAAGTTACTACGCCTGAAAAAATAGTTCGTTATAAGTGCTGCTTCCCTAGCTGGAACATTTGCGCAAAGAGGGATTTTGACACTGACATTCTATTTAACTAACGTTGTCACACTTTTTCAGCTACTTCTGTGACATTTATTTAATATATGGACAAAATATAGCAAGCTCAATATCTCATTTTTAAAGCTATTTGGGGAAAAAGAGGCAGGATTTATGTAACGTATGTGTCTGTTGACAAAAGTAACACTGTAGCAACACTGGTATGTTTCTTTAAAGTGATGAACTGTATCCAACTGCTTCCAAAACTGAAGTTAGCGAGTTAGCTTGATCGTAAAAAGCTATGGTATGTTGGACAAGGGGAGCAGCAATGGGATCTGTCATGCTGTGTTCACTCTGGCACCCCCAGTGGACAAAAGCAGGAAGGTTTCCTCCGCCTACTGTCATTTAGATCTTACTTTGCTGGTGGATACTGTTTTAGAAGTGAGTGTGAAAAGATATAATGAATTTTTAATACTTTTTAAAAAACACATTTGTTTGCAGGATGCATAGCAAGAGGCTAATGTAATTTGCAGTTCTTTAATATTAATGAGTAAAATGAAGATGGTGAAACAAAGCAAATCCTGTTTAAGTACTTTTCATACATCTAGGTTACATGTAATCCCAAAGCCAACAGATTTGATTGCTTGATTATAGTAATTTTGCTGAGCTGAAGTCTAAAGTTCCCAGCATTAATCCCTAATAATGTTTTTCTCCATTATAATAAGCCAAAAGCAAGATATATCTCTGGTGCAAGGCCCACATAAATGGAACATTAGGAGCCAGTTGTTCTGCAGCCGTCTGGAAATACAGAACTGCTGCACCACCAGACTACAGAGCAGTTTCTTTCCTCAGGCTACGAGACTGCTCAATTCATCCTCAGCTCTCCACAATGGAAATAAATAGCGTGTTTTAGCTCATGATAATCAGCTGATCATCGGGTTGATTAGCCGGGGTGATTCAAGTATACCTGAACCGCCGCTGTGAGCTTTATTGTAGCTTTCATTGAGCACACATTTAGTTAACACTGTTGATGACCGTGGGGCTGAAACGTATTGTAAATTAAAAGTTGCTTGCCTGATATAGCACCAGACATAATTAAGCTTTTTTTTTTTTTTTTTTTCTGGTAGTACATTTTCCAACTTTAATGCTTTTGGCTTTTTTATGCCTTTAAACATTTAGATCCCAAACTGGTAACTAATTACAAAACCATCCCGGACACCAAGAAGACTCTAAGATATTTCTGCAGAACATGATGTTACAGCTAATATTTAAAATTTTTTTTGTTATATAGAGTGAAAGATTTGCAGCGCTACCATCACACACATCTGCAAGGAAAGCATGACTTGCATGCTGCACGGTTTCCTTTTTGTTCTCCTGTTTTGGAGCATTGACAAACAGAATGAATTTGCTGTTTGTTTGTGCAGCAAACCGAGCGTGGCTCTACTATTAATTCACTGTTCATTTCCAAGACAAAAGACAAGGCAAAACTACCTCTGAGGCAACAGTTACACAACCAATCAGAGCTGTTTACCCAGTCTTTCCCCTCACACTCCGTGTTTGTTTTGAAAGGTATTTCACCTCTGGCAGACCAGAACCCCTCATACTACCCAATATTACATAAAAGGAATCCTACAAGATGGGTAATAACCCGGCAAGTACGGTTTTTGGTAACTGCTACACGTAGGGAATAATCATTTAAAAACAACATGCTGAAAAAAACACCGGACAAAACTCCAAAAGCTGATATCACAACACAATAAAACAACATCTGTGTGATTGTTGAACAGCTCGTGAAAAAGCTACATTCACCACACCACTCGTCGTAGGCGTTAATTCGTGTCAGCTAATGGGTACACAGGCTTGCGATTGGCCCATCCGGTTTT
Organism: Naso minor; assembly: GCA_029874875.1. Taxonomy (NCBI): domain Eukaryota; kingdom Metazoa; phylum Chordata; class Actinopteri; order Acanthuriformes; family Acanthuridae; genus Naso; species Naso minor. Next base: position 4,997,796 of record JAQFJB010000009.1, read on the forward strand.
CGGACAGGTAGAACAACAGCCATGAACAGGAGGGTTCCCAGACCGTTTTCACAAAGAGAAGTTATTCTCAAAGTGAATTGTGGGTCTGGGTTACCAGGCTACAGCAAACCCTCAAAGCTAGCATAAATAAATGAGCAAACATATTAGTATTATGTTTATACCCATACACCTTCACAACTAAGGCTCGACCAATACAGGATTTTTGGGGTCGATGCCAATACCGATATTAGGCAGCAAGAAATCTCCGATACCCAATATATTGGCAGATATTCAGTAGCTTTATCAAATACTTGTGACAAAGAACTGTAACTGAGGACGGATATGAAAACTCATCCCAAACATCACTGCACTGCACAGTAAACACTTCACTTTTTAGTTATATAATAACTGACAGCCCTCTGCTGGACAAACTATTTAATTACATCCATTTCAATCACTAGTCCAAACATTTTTTTTGGCCTTAAAACCAGTTTTAATATCAATCCATAGCGGAGAGCATGCACTTTGATCCCAGTATATCTGCAACAGGACAATATCGGACAATAATACCGGAAAACTGATACTTCAGTCAGGTCTTATTCAGAACCACTTTAGCTTTCACGTAAAACACCAGGTAACTTCTGCTAACAAGCTAACATTAGCTGTAGTGTGAGACTCGTTGGGAAGCAACTTGGCTGCAGCCGTTTGCTCTGGCTTGCGTTTTATTTCATATGTTGTCGCTCTGACTTTTAAGTCCAGTCTGAGCCGAGATGAAATGGTTGCAGGGAAAGTTGCAGCGGAGTAAACTAGTCGTTCTCAGCTCGAGCTCGAGACGTCTGACGGTGTCACCTCTCTGTTGTCGCACGAGGCGAGTCAGAGCGTGAGGCACAAACGGCTAATCAGTTCATACCAACGTCATCTGTCGCTAAGCCAGCAAATAAAGATAGAAAGCATCACTGATTGGGCATTTTTATCAATCCTGAATAGAGGCATGATGGGAAAACAGATTTTGCGATACTCTCAGATCACGTTACTTACTAAAAGCTGTCTGTGATTATTATGACATTTTTTCCAAATAGCGTATTGATACCTACCCCAAAAATGACCAACTACAGTTTTCAGTTTTCTCAACGTTGACCATCAACGTTAAAGTAAGTGCGATGGCGAAACAAGAGCACGTTTCAGTCGTCCTCTTTTTGTAGAAGACAAATTGCCAACGAGGAGCAGCTGCAGGCAGGTGAGCGGGTCAGCTCTTCGGGGGCAGCTATCGGGCAAGTGAGGGACAGCAGATCTGGGAGATACCAGACTGATAAGAGTGATTGGAAACAGGAATGAGAGGACAGCAACTTAATTTTATTCTCACCGGAGCCAGATCCCTCATAATGAAAGCCTGCCTGTGTGCTCAAGCAGGCTGTGTTTACTAACCAATCCCTCCAAAAACCAGCTTGTTTGCCAAAAGCTTTCAAACGCAGCCACACAACTCCCCTCTTTCCTTTATTGTTGCATTTTATCTCTTCCAGCTTACTGGGAAGTCTGAGTAGAATCTGTTGTGCTGAGCTAGAGGAAATGCCTGCATAGTGTTAGTGTCCTGTAACCTCGAAAAGCAACGAAAACACAAGCAATAATTGGTTGTCCGTGTTACTGTGTGACGAACTCGGTGTTGCAACACAGCTAAGAGGAAACTTGAAACAGACTGGGTGTCGTTATGGACTTGAGAGTAACTCTGCCATGAAACTCTTTTCAAACATAAATGGGTGAGAACATGGAGAAGTGACACGCTGTGTTGGTAGCGTGGCTTTGTCTTTCAAGAGGAATTCGGCTTCAAAGTGCTCCAGCGCTGAGGAACACAGGGCATCTGTCAGAACATCTACTGTGCTCAGTGACATGCAGCTTCAAAGTGCAACTCAGAAATGCATTGAGAATATTGGACATTCATCTTAACATCCCTCTGTTCTAACATATCAAAGAGCAGCGCAGCACCACAGGGCAATTCCTTCAGTCCGACTATTGGGATTTAAAGTGAATGGTGGGTTCGTTGCTTTCACCCCAAATTCTACCTCAGATTAACACAGTGAAGTTTTTTTTTAAACTTTTAATATATCAGATATATTTGAATTGTTGTTTTCTGCTGCCACTCTATTGAGATATGAGTTGTTTTGTTTGTATAACCATGAAAGAGATTCAAATGATGACACATTCTAGTAATTTATTATTTGGTGGCCCTTTTTCTTCTAAACACAAGCTAATGGAGCAGTTGCTCTCAGCGCGCACTTGTTTTTAAAAAAGGCCAAAACCTCAGATCACTTGTCACCTCCAACTTTATGTTCCACAACAATCTGAAAACACTCAGGCAGATGGGGTTTCAAGGGTGACAGCAGCTTCAAAACTCTTTGATAACACATCAAACAAACAGAGCGGCAGAATTTGATGAGCAAATTTTTTTTAGGATACAAGGAACTTCTGCAATTTTGTTTATTTGAGGCTGTTTTAATGCACAAAACAAAATGACAAAAACAGGTCATTTTTCAATGATGGATTAAAACTACATATTTGTGGTTAATGTGTTAGATAAGGTCTTGACCAAAGATAGTCAGTTATAACCACGAGATCCCCCACTCTAGGCTGTGCCAATGGTGTGAAATGGTACAGGCTTCCTGTTCCCTAAGTGGGCGGGATCATGTCTTCCATAGAGACAGTTAGGAACCACCATCCCTCCGCCTTGTCTGGAGGTGTTACAGCATCGTGTGAATGGATTAAAATAGATGGATTATGTGTCACATTACATTTGTTTGATGTAAATTTGAACTTTTAATTCATGGCTTCACCTGTAAGACTATTTAAGTGTCCGTTTATGTCCGTTGCAATAGCGAGGTGGGAAACACTGGTCCCCAGATCTCGTGAAACTGATATAGGTGATATGTGTGTAGTGTGGCTGGAGAGTAGAGTTGCTATGGCGACCACACTGTGCATATGGATGAGCATCGTCTTTAATTTAAGCCTTTGTCTTAACTTCAAGATGCAGCAGTGTGGATGTAGCCTAAGCCTGATCAGTTTATGCCAGAGCTTTTCTCAAAATGTACCTTTAAGGACGTCTGAGCCATCGGTGCGTCAGACCCCCAAATGATTGTGATTTGCATTCATGCAGCTCAAAGCATTTTAATTTACATGTCTGTGAGGGTCTCTGTCACCGAGGCCGTGGTGTAACTGTTCATTTACATGTGAAAGCCTCCCCCAGAGGAAAAACCTATTGCTCCGAGTACTGTCGTCTTTTCTTTAATTGTTAAGAATGCAGTAATCGATGGTACATGTTTCTCAGATCAATTCTATCTGAATTGTTGTTCCTAAAACCCCCTCAGGAGAAAAATGAGATAATGAGAGAATGAATTTTCAAGACTTGGGTAAGACAAATGGATATTGAATTAAGATCGCGCTGGGAAAAGGGAAGTAATAGATAAAATAACGTCATTGTATATTGTTGGTCCATGAATGTTTTGCTGATTGCTCTTGAGAAGCCAGAAGAAGCAATAGAAGGTGGGGAACAAGCAATAAGAGCAGAAGCACTGTGTATGATACTGAGCATCCTTGGACAAAACAAACAAACAAACAAATAAAAAAAGGAAAAAAAGTCAACGAAAAACATCACTAATTTGACTTATTTCTTTGCATGTTGACCTTGTTTCAGTTTTTTTACGAACTGACAAACTGAATGGATTCGCTGTGTGTTTGTGCAGCAAACCCCCAAAGCCCGTATAAATAAACAAGTAAACACCGGCAGTGTTGTGCTTAGGCCACATTTGGACAATAGCAGCCCAACTAAAAACGTCTTTCTGCCTTTAAAAAAAACCTGCGTTTGCATGAAGAACCAAAAGCGCTGTAGCATGCCAGGCAGGTAGCAGGCGGTGTAACTTTGTAACACCATATCATCAGAGATGCCGAAGCTGTTGACTCTTTGTTGCTGCTTAGCCTTAAGCAGACACAAATTTAAGAAATTCTGCCGTAGTTTGACTTCTAAAATTATGCTGCAAACACTCGAATTTATCTCATTAGATTGTTGTCACATTCGACTTGCTTTGGTTGCACTGCGGAGTGTTTTATCAGAGTTTGGTAATGGCTTTTGTGAAATGCATTGACTTGTGCTAGCATTAGTATTAGCATTAGCATTAGCGTAGTCATAGCTTTCACAGGCTTTCCATTTTGTCAGTTTACACATTCAAAAAGAAGGTTGCGGTTTCAAAAGATTCCACTCTGGAACCTGAATTCAAAAGTTTGCGGTTTTAGGGGTGCCAGCATGCCGTTGTCATGCAAATGAAAGGCCGAACGGCAACAAAAGTTTAACGTTCAGTGCGACAACCTGAGCCGTCTACAGGGCCTCTTTTATTAGGGCTGTCGGCATTAACGTGTTGCCAAGTTGCGCAGTCTCTGTTTCTGTTGGCTACCATCTCTATATGTTGTGAAATTTTGTTGTGAAAGGCCGGACATTTTGACACCCTTAACTTTCTTTTCCGACACAGCATCTGTTGTCTTCCACTATAATACACTTTATGTGGTAGAATGATCAGATGACAAGCCCAGTTTTTGGTTCAGTAACTCTGCGTTTGTCAGGTCTGGCTGTTATTGGGCTGCTATCGTTTTGTCTGAACTCAGCATAAGACCACTCCAAAAGACTAAAAAATGTTCAATGATATGCCACCTCTTTGGTTAAAGGCTGAAATGGTCAGATCTGTGCACTTCCAGCACAGCACCACTCAAGCGTAAAAACCCAACCATGATGAAAATAACATAATTCCTCACCTTGATCATTTGCAGCTAAAGAGGCGATTTCACCTTCACCGTTACGCTGCTACCAGCTACGAAAAAGAGCACCTCTGTCCTCGCCCATCGAAACATTCTCTGCAGTTTAACAGAGATACATTGTACCACACATGCAAACAAAGCACACAAGTAAAGTCCCATGGTGCACTGCACACAGAGAAAAACCATTGTGTTGCAGAAGTAATATTTTGCTTCTCAGTGCTTAATCCCGCTTCTGTGTCACCTTCTCTGCAGCATCCATTACCTTTTGCCTCGCAGTCCCCTCAAGATTACTGTGTTATCATCTGTATCTGTTCCTCATTTTATTTCCCCGCTCATCCCTCCCTTCCTCACTTTGTTTTCCTCTCATACATTGGAGCCCCTGCCCTCCGCCTCCTCCTCCTCCTCCTCCTCCATGTTTTAGCTAATTATATTAAAAGAAACAAACTACTCAGACTTCAGTGGGTTGTAAATGGCTGCAGCTTCTTGTTCTCCCCACTTCGGAGAGTTAAAGAGAGGGAAGAAAAGACAGGAGGACAGAAATGAGCAAGAAGGAGAGGGAGAATCAGAAACAAGGGGGAGAAATTGAGGAGAGAGGAAGGAAAAGTAATTAAGGTGAGGGGAAAAGAGGGAAAGAGACCCCACTTAATAAATCAGAGCTGCCGAGCAACCTGTCAGTCTCCAGGCTCTTTTTATTGGTCACCGAGGATCAGCTTGTATTAGTCACTGGGGTCTTGCTGTGCGCGATTGGGCGGTTGAGTGGGCAAAGTGTGTGTGTGTGCGTGTGTGTGTGTGTGTGTGCATGTGCTTGCGTCGGGAAGGATTCCATCAATAACACATGGATTGGGGCCACAGGCAGAGACAAGGAGTCATGCTGGAGACAGTTGGAGATGTGCAGAAGAAGAGCGGCGTCCGTGCCTGTGTGTGTTAGCGCGCGCGCCGCATGTGTGTGTCAGTATGAAAGGGCGAGAGAGAGGGAGATGGAGAGAGAGAGAGGGCGAGAGACAGAGATAACAAGTGAGGTATTCATGTTGGGTAATGAAAGCACATACAGCGAGAGAGAGAGAGAGAGAGAGAGAGAGAGAGAGTGCAGAGATAGCCATCATTAGACGAGCCAGTCCTCACTAATGATCATCAGGAGGAGCAGCAGTCTGTGCGTGCGTGTGTGTGTGTGTGTGTGTGTCTATCTGACTGTGGACGTGCATGTGCATAACTCTGAGCATGCGCACGGCCGAGTGAGATGAATCATGATTCAAGGCCCTCTTACCATCTCTAACACCCACAAGCATTAAGGCCTTATTGACGACAGGACTCCTTGTGATTCTTTGCTGTGTGTGTGTGTGTGTGTGTGTGTTTGTGTCTGAGAGATGACGAGGACACCGTCGAGACCCACCCCCACGGCACCTATTAAGCTCTGCGTGGTAGCAGCAAGGTCAAGCCGAAAGAAACAGAAAGGTAGAAAGAATCACAGGCGGCCAGAACACAGAGCTCGCTCTAACAAGAACTGAAAGACTGATTCCACGCATACACACACAGGCGCTGGCCAATCAGAAGTCAGGCTGCTGCAGTGACACAAGTGATCCCTTGGGAATCCCCCCACCACCACTCTTCCTCCCTATCCCCATCTCCAGGTTGTGAAGCTGCTGACGAATCGAGGATCGCTCGGCGTTTAAGCTTTAAAGAGCTGCTGACTGCCTGATATGTCGGCTGACACATTCTACAGAGCAGGTTAACGCAAGTTAAATGCACCCTGTGGAGTTCTCTCGAGAACACTTGAGAAGTTATTTTCATACTTTCCAAAACGCATATTTTCTCCAGCCTTAAACACACTCAGTGCACATTGCTCATGTTTACGAGTTGATGGTGCACGACATTACTGCCAATAACTGTCAAAGTCAGTGTAGTAGTGCAAAACCAAGAGGTGTTATACATGTTGCTTAATTATATACAGACATACGCGTAGGTACAGTTTGTTGTACTCTCTGTGGTGGACTTGGGTGCCTTTATGGCAGAAAAACATGATGAAGTGCCCTCTAGGGTGCCTTTTTAGTGAACAAAACGTGGTATAGTGCAATCTAAGGTGTGCTTCCAGTGGACAAAATGGGCAAAGTGCCCTGCAGGATGCCTTTCCAGTAGAAAAAATGAGTAAAGTGCCCGCTAGGGTTTTCTTCTGGGGAACAAAACATGGTGAGGCACCCTCTAGGATGCCCTTTCAGTGGAGAAAACAAGGTAAAGTGCCCACGGACTCTTTACGCACTGCCGTCCTAGGCAGACAACAGGTGCCCCTTTTACTATTATCGCCCCTGTCCCTCAAACTTCCTGAGTGCGCTGGTGCTGAAATCCCACTTGCCAAGCGTTATGATAACTCTCTTTTATAGAAGAAGGTGTGTCTGGCTTGGAGAAACAACGCCCGACTAGGAGTGCACAAGAGGGTGTTAGTGTGTTGTTGCTATCACGTTTTAATGGGCAGCCTTCTCTGCAAAAACAGAGGAAGAGAAGAGAGAAGGACTTTTGGGCTTTAGTTGGAGGGCGCATAAGAAAACGCCAGATTCCACGCTGCAAGGAACTGTAGGATAGGTTATACTGCATCTAGAGAAGATTAGGAGACAGATTCTTGTCCAATGCGGGAAGGACAGGGAGAGGCATTAAAGAGTGTGCAAGTTTTCAGTTAGGATTAATCACGAGTCCAAGTTAGCGAGCAGCTTTACGTTATAATCTCTGTAATGTGTGCAAACCTGCACTTAAGGCAAAATGATTGGCTAATGCAACTTAAGTGGTAAGGCGGGCCCGGAAGGTAAAAGAAAAACGACAAAAATACCACAAAATCTGTACACAGATATCGAGAAACATGACAGCAAACATTGCTCTACAGCACCACTAGTGGTCAAAAACTCCAAAAGGTCCCTTTAAGAATGTGAGTTTTTAAATACAGACCACCGAGTTCAATGGCGTGAGAGGAATTTCTCTTTCCAGGCCTCTCTTCTGTCGTGTTTGTGCCACCCTTTCGGCCCTCTCCACTCTTTAAGTTCAATGCACTTTGTTACTTCTACCTGAAGTATTGTCAGCTCCCTGCTTTTGTAGCGGCTGCCAAGGCTGAAAGCGAGATTCTTAGGCGACTGATAGTGAGTGGATAGAAGGGCTAGAGTCTCAGGAGACATTCAGGGATGGACACAAAGGCTTCAATATGCTGTATATACACAGAGGCCAGCCTCAGACTTGGCACGGCACAACTCTAGTTCAGCGTATGGTGTCGCTAACTCTCCTCAGTGCATCGAGTTTGTCAAATAAAATGCTTCTGCTTAAGACGTCTTGTCGTCTCCTGACCTCCTCTCGGCTTTGGCTGACCTCTGACCAGCTTTTCCTTCACAAATGGTGAAGTGCTGATTGCCTCCATCCAAAACATTTCAGACTAAGAGGAAAATCTTAGAATTAAGACGATGTCAGGCCAAATGGGAAAGAGCAAAAAGTTCTCGCTAGAGAGTTCCCTGCCAATGGCAGAATGGAGTGGACACATATACTGAGGGGGCCAGTGTATCTGCAGTCAAGGTTTCATTTGGGTGAATTTTGTCCACAAGTTATGGCCGAAAACTGCAGCTACTTGTTTGACAGGAATGAATGGAATCGACAAACTCGATCTATTTGCGTCACAGCCATTTGACTTGTCCATAGAGCGATGTTGACGGATTCTGCGCTGGCAAAAACAAACACCACAAAACATCAGTCTAATCTAAGCCCAGAAACATTCATCGTGTCTGTTTTGGAAATTAATTTTAGACTCATGATTTTGTTATTCGGGGAGAAATTATCATCTGATTGCACATTAGTGTTGTGCCTGTCATTCGTGGACAGTTGTACCATTCTTCTGAGGATTTCGTCTTCCTGTTAGTCATAATTCAACCTCTGGGAAAGCATTTTGAGGATGCCAATATTTTAAACACATGACAGCAATTAAATGCTCTTTTTAAATAGAGACGAGGGGACGAGGGGAGGAAACAAATCCATATTTGACTTCAGTGATAAATGTGCTGACTCCCATGAGAACCAGCGCTCTGGAAGGTTTACATTTGAATTAGAGACTGATCCTTTAAGTACAATTTACCCTTCACAACGTAGAGCAAGGATGACTCTTGAGATCAGAGCGAGCAGACTAACTGTGAAGTCTGAATAATTTGCTCACAGCTTGATTTTTTTTGTTTCTCCATCTTAGTCTGGTTTGTAGTGACTTTACGGATTGAGAAACAAAGAAATGAAGATAAATGAGTGTCTCTCAGCTCTGAGACGGATGCTGCTCAGTGTCACGTGGCTTGGTGAGGCGTTTTGATGCGACGCAGCACCAGCGTCTCATCCCAGCCACATGTGCAGTGCAAAGGCATTATCACCTTCAGGCAGGGGGAACAGGAGCAGAGGATTACCCCTGCAACAGTCAAATATTGCTTGACTCTGAGCCATTATCCCAAAGCCCCCTCATTCACTTCTCAGCCTTGCATTCATCGCCTCTGGATCCTCGAGCAGCTCGGCTGCCTCTCACTCGACACACACAGCGAGCGCTTCCTGGCAACCGCCGCTCCCTGCGGTGCGCACGTACAGTTGTGTGTCGTAAGAAAAGAACAGCAGCAACAATGAAGGCCAGTGCATATCTACTGAGCAGAAGCAAATGCACTTCTTTGTGTTCTAATTTAATTTGTAATTTCATCCCCTTCTGAGTGTTGTTAGGATTTTTTTTACAACAGCTCAGTCCAGACATTGTTGACACTGATACTCAAACATTAAGCTAATGCATCAGTCTGGGGCGCTTTCACATGGACGCACTGTACAACACCTGCAGCAGAGCAAAGTAAACTCTCATCGCCAGCCATCTACTCTGATCTGCAGAGATAATAGAAATATTACAACACGCCTGTGTCTGAATTCATCATCTCCATGTAATTTCTCTCAGAGGGATGAATTATTTATGGGTAATATATTATAAACAACACGAGCTCCTCAGTTCTATTTTAAAAATGTATATCTTAACATACGTGGTGTCTCTTTCCAGTGAATGCTATCTGCTCATTCATGGGTAAAGTGCAAACAGGGAGCCCACAGTATAACAAAGTAAGACAAAAGTATGACGAAGAATAAGAGGAATAGAAGTCGTTTTCATGCTGCACTGTCGATGTTTCTAAAGATTTTACAGTTATTTGTAAATCCATCAGTAGTTGCTCTTTTTGGAAATGCAAAAGGAAGCTGAAAATGTAGGCTTTTCAAACTGAAAACGGCTCTTTTTTGCACAAATCATACGCCACAGTAACGTGCAGTGAGGCTGTTGGCTGGGTAGGCAGCATCAGCCAGAGCTCAAACTGCGTGGAGCGTGCAAGCAAAAATATATATGAGGTGTAACTAAATATTAAAACCACTGCAAAGGCTAGTGCTATTAGCCTACAGTTGTCTGGTGTTTGTTTCACACTGCCGCCTTCGGTCATAACCTTGGTCTCAGATTTGAGACAGTTTTTCAACCACCAGCAGGGAGAATGAACATGTACGTGTGTCCAGTTTTGGATTTGCTTTCTTCGTGCATCTCACTCGGGGAGCAGCACTGCTGGCACAGCAGCAGTCATGCCAATTCCATTGAAAACTCGACTGAAAATCTCTCGTTCTCCTGATGCTTCCCTGCCACGATCCGCCATTATCCAAAGCGACGCTGCCGACACAATCCCCACGCCAAGGGTGTTGCAGAATGACTTGATGTTTACAACTATTTACCATCGTGAGTGCCAAAGAAGCGTCCACAAAATAATGTCTGACGTGCTGAATACAAGGCACCAATTCTTAATATCGATACGATCGACTTTTGCTTTAATAAAGGATTTTACATCAATACAGGTAACACGGGATGATTTGCTGTTACCTATTGTAGAAATATAATTCAATGCATCCATGTATTGTTACACCCCTAGTTTTCATTCATTCACAGGGCAGAGAGAAGCAGAGGTGGAGTCTGCCTCAGCACATTCTGGCTTTGTGAGCAAGCTCTCCTAAATGGAGGCATCAACTGTGCTGTCAAAACAACTAATTTTGTGTTTTCATTTTCACTTTTAATTCTTACTTGGCGACTTACAACATATATCACATCTATAATATATATAATAAGTCATTCAGAAGCCTGTAAAACAATGGAATAAACAACTGAAAATAAACAGCTGCTTCAAGTGAAACAATAAATGTTCAAACTCCATTTGTCGGATATTTAGGGAAACAAATTGCCTCATATTGAAAAAAACTTGGAGAAATTATGCAAAAGTCAACAACATTTTTTATTGTTATTAAACAGCCCCAGAATGGAGCAGTATGGGGAAACGGATCTGACAAGCCTTCAGTATCCGACTGACTAACTAGCTGGCAGACTAGAGACACAAGAGACGATTTGTTTACAGTGATCCAACTCTATATTGACTCAGGCAAAGATACGGCGCTCTGCTAGATGAAAGGCCTTTTGAAAAGCCATTTTGCATTTGGAAACAATAACAAGATTAGTGCATCACTCCAAGCTCCAGTGTCCGTCTGGCCGTCTTTTGTTTGAGGACATTTTGTCCTCATTGTAATGGAGAATCGAGAAAAAACACAGGCACACATTTTTCTTTCTGTCACTGTCAGGACTTTTTCATTAGAAAAATTTGACTCAAGTTCAACAAACTCAAATGCTCAAATTCTCACGCTTGTAGGATATTAAAAAAAGGTCAGCTGCATCTTTTGACTGCTCATTTATTTCACTGGCCCGACAATCACTGGACAGTGGCGCCAGACTGGAGGGGGCAGAAGATTTTTGGTCCCCCTCACTTTCGAGGATTGTGGTAATTTGAATTAGGGATGTAATGCAATTAAAAACTGATGGCACTCAGTGTAACAAGTCCACAGTACGATATTCATTGTGGTATTTTTTTAAACAAAGACGTCTCTTTTTATTGTCTGATTTGTTTCTTTTTTTTTCACTGTGATGGAAACGTCTGCAGTTATGAATACACATTATTAAGTACTCATGAGATACGCCTGCTGCTAAGCTCCCACACATTGCTAATGGATCCTTGTCGAGCGGCTGAGTGGAGGAGAGCGCTGTTGTCTGCGCGTTTGAAAATGTTCAGAGTAAATAGGAGGAGATTCAGGGTTGCAGAGGTCTCTCACTGAAGTGAGAACGAGCACCACGAGGGCCCTCAGAGGGCTCAGACCTCCGCCGCGGCCAATGGGCCACTCTCCTCTGATGTGAAAATCTGAATGTCGAAACTTCGCTGTAAGTTTAATTAACAGCTTGTTCTCATACATGCTGACACAGTTTACATTTACATCACGGCAAGACTAAAACCAGTTGCGTGATGTGTGTGTATTTATGTTTCTTTAGCCAAACTCCTTTATGGAAATAAGCTTTGTTATTATTTTGGCAATGTCACAATTTTGTCTGTTCTCCAATGAAACCAATCTGGTCTGGCCTTGTGCGGTATAAGGGTACTGAGAAAGTACCTTGGTACTAAAGTATTCAAAAAGGTAATTTACTGCATTATTTTTTGTTACTGTATTCGAGCGCCTTGCTGTCGGAGCACAACGCTGCCAGCGGCGACGTTGCTGTGTGATGCTGCCAGAATCAACGCTTTGTATCAGGACAACATTGGAACTCTATTTTGTTTTTGTTAAGCAATCTCAAACTAATTAGGGCTTTTGTTCTAAAGGTTTTGGTTAAAGAATAATAATGACATTTGAGAGGATTTCCCTGTTTTTTTCATTTGAAAAGTACTGAAAAGTACCAAAAAGTATGGAAGTTTGCTCTGGTACCTGTATCGAAACAACCCTTTTGGTATCGTGACAGCACTCGCTGTTGGCACTTTTCTGTCAGTGCCAAATACCTTACAAAGTGAATTAAAGTTGTGTTTTGTTTTGGTTCACAGAAATGCTAAATGTATTTATCCTGAGAAAGTGGCGGAATTAAAGATCTGAGTTGAGAAGTAGATAGAGTAGTAACAGTGCTTAATTTGGTTTTATGCTGTTTTTTCTGCACTAATTTTTTCTTGGTGAAACAAAGTATTTTGTGTTATTTTTGTGTTGTGCAGCAGGTAGTTGGGTTTTATTGTCAGTTGGGTCTACGATCGCACCCTAACCAAACAGATGAATCATAATGACAATTTTTTAAAAAACCAGTTCATCTTCCCAACGGTTGGAGACCTACCATAAACACCTTTTCCTCTTTCTCTGTCCCACAGTGATCAGGCTGAGGCCCGTCGCTCAAAGACAAAGGAGGCCCGCAAGCGCAGAGAGGAACGTCTCCAGGCCAAGAAGGAGGAGATCATCAAGACCTTGTCCAAGGAGGAGGAGACGACCAAAAAGTGATCTGGCTCTGTCATTCTTGCCTGACTCTGCCAGCTGTCAAGTGCTGACAATAAAAGTGTACATAAAGACACTGATGGTCTCTTGTTCTTTCTTTCCTCATGGAGCAAATACCCGACTAGTCGGAAATATAATTTTTCTGTTGAGATCAGGAGCCAACACTTCACATGACAACCGTTGGCTTAGTATAAATGCATTTGAGTCTTATTTCTCCTTTCTCATTTCATGTCTGTTTGACTTCTGTTTCCACAGTTAAGTCTTAATTACCATAACTATAAACTTATAACTTTATACTATTTATTGAATGAATGTATCTTCTCCTTTAGTAAATGATACTAAATAATACATTATATTACACTGTATTACTTGATTCTCTGACTGTAGAATATCATTACATGCTTAAAGTATGCCTGTCTGTGCTGTGCCACTGCTGCCACCATGTGGCTGAAAAGGGTTTAACAACTTGAGGACTCAACTGGTGTAACATGCCTGTAAGTTGAGTTTGTGCATCTTACTGAGTGGAATTTTTCACAGCAGTCCCTTGTGGCTACAAATTTATGTGAAGAAATCTGTTTTCTAGAAGTCAAATCTAAATGGAATTTCAAGGGCAAAGGAGTAAGATTTCTATCGCTTTCAAACGTTTTGTGACAACTTGTAAATCCATGTACCTTGTTTGTTCTGCTGATTACTGTGAATTGTGTTAAAATACTAGAAAAAGATGAGTTTTTTTGGGGGGTGGGGGGGTGTTTATTGAGAGCTTTCTTCTTTGCACTCTGTCCTACAATCTGCAAAATATCTTCATATACAGGTCAATAGCCAGAAATATTTAAAATATTTGAATAACTGATTTTGAGAAATAATTTCAGTAAATGGCAAACAGCTCCTAGTTTTGATTAGTTAAACAACACAAGTTGAAACTGAATTCAGACGTGTATTTGATGTTTTGGACGGAAGGGTTTGATGGAACGGGGGAGATGTTCATCAGTTCTGTTGGTTTGTCTTGCCAGTCAAAGACTAAAAACTTTAACCTAATATTAACTCCGTGTGAATGCTCTCTTTGTTTCACACCCCCTGCAGGGTAACAGGTTTGGTCTTGTGAAATATTTTGTTGGACTGTACATGATTATCTTTAGACTTCGGCCGCAAAGTTCAGTCATGACTTATTTTCTTTCTCTCTCTCTGATCGTTGAAAATCCTTCTGTTGACTTTTCTGTGAAGACCTCGAGTGGAAGTGAGCCCAGTTTTTACGAACAAAAGAGAATTCTACTGTTTTGTCTCAAATAAAATGTTAAATTTGCAAGTTATTGCAGAAAGCGACAGACATGACGGTTTGTTAGTGTGACAATTCCAAACATCCAGAAGATAAAAAGGGTGCAGGTAAGAATATCTTGCATGTTGTATCCCACAATACATTGGCCTTATGACTTTTAAACAACCTGATATACAAGTACAACAAAACAAATCATATTTGTTTATGCAAATTCTTGTGGTCATGTTTGCAAACAGTTTTTCACAGTAATTGGTGGGGACCAGAGTTTCACAGTGGTGCCATTTCGCTCTGGTTATTTACAAAAGCTTTTTGCCCTGAAAGAAAAAGAAAAAGGTTCTCACAGAAGTCAATGTCATCTTATTTATTTATTTATTTTGCTGATGCTTCGTCTGTTTAACCTCCAATTCAAAACCACTTGCTGCAGAGTTATCTGTTAATCAGTGCACCCGAAACTTATCAGGTTATGCTCTTAGCTACAGATTCTAGAAAATACTCTGAGATGGAGCTGCAGGAAGTGACTTTTGCAACTGATGCAAAAAGACTCACCGAAAAAAACAAGTTTTTTCTTTCTGTGCATCATATCCAATAAACAGGAAACCACTGCCTTCAGGCTCTTAAGGGCTGATTTGTAATATGTTGGAACAGAGGGTCTCTCATGTCCATTACAGCCATAGCAGGATGTGTAAATTATGCATGTCCACCGCTTAGGGCATGTGTGTTAGTGTATCATAGTGTTTGGGTCGTTTGAGTGCTTATGAGACATGCAGGGTGGTAGCGGTTCAAACAGGCACGAGGGCACGGGCCTCATGCTAAGCAGCAGTGGAATGCACCAGGATCAGCTGTTCCTTAACCATATGACCCTATTACTGTCCCCCTCAGGCCTGCCTCCTCCATCACACCTCCCCATGGAGTCATTTGCCAGTCACAGTCATGGCAAGTTAGGTGGAAGGTGATGACAATTTCAGGGCCCACAGCTGAAGCACGCCAGCAGAATTACTCCGTCAGGTGACTCAGAGGTCCCACAGCTCATTATCAGATCTCCTGGAACCAGACGCCTTTCAGTCAAGCTGCTGAGGGGGAAATGCACAGAACTGTTACATATGTCGTGCAAAGACTTATGGTCAAACCACATGTAGTGGTTATGAGTTGTAAGCAGTCATTTGAAGGATTTTAAGAGGCCTGAAGAGCTGAATGTTGGACTGCAACCAACCATTATTTTTATCTATTAACGGTTTGGTCTGAGGAACAAACATGCCCATCGTAATTACCTAAAGCCAAAGGTGACATCTTGTTTGTTTTTCTGAACAGCACCCAAAGATAGAAAAATGAGGAATGCAGCAAATACTGGTGTGCTCACATTTGAGAGGCAGGAAACAGAGAATGTCTTCCACCTGTGAAGTGGCTGAAAAGTTAA
>JAQFJB010000009.1:5164236-5176699 GCA_029874875.1 Naso minor
AGACCACCACTCCCATACTGATAAATCTGTGAGCTGTTGTTCAGCTCTGGGGAAATATGCACAGTTTAATGATAAACTTACAAATTCATTCACTTTCAGTGTTACCGTGTTAATGCCAAGGGACACATCCACCTTGCCTGGCAGCTTCCCAGAGCTCCCTGTTGTTTTTAAGTGTCTTCCAGAGAAAAAAAAAACAGGCTAATATCTCATTATGTGCTCATTTCTCTGAGCCACCTACACCCACGCACTGTCCCAAATGCAGAGGGATCCCATTCTGACTCCCTCGGCACAGGAACAGTAGGAATGAGAGGAAAAGTGAGAGCATTGCACCGGCAGATAGTGAGAAAGAAACAAGGGAAGAGCAATTTCTTTTGGCTCCATTCTCTCCAGCTGGCCTGATAGTGTAAACACTAAAATCAAATGCTCTAAAGCTCGGTGCCTCACACCCCAAAACAGGTGCTTTAACTCCCTCAATCCCATTCTTTCTCCCACCCACTCACTATGAACTCTGGCCTAACGGTCCAGGTGGCAGGTGCTCCAGTATTAGTGTAGTTCTAGTGCAGACACTGAGCCATTTCTCACACTAATGAACAGTTGGACCTTCTCCTATAGCCATAATTCATAATGAAAAGACATGCAGGAACAGGCAATGCAGAGAAAGACGAGATCTGCAACATTCAAGGGCGTTTCTTCAAGCTTTGCATCTTTGTGTTAACGATTCGAAGCATATTCTTTATAGACCTGCTGAAAGGGCTGCTGGTAATACTGCAGTTCAGCGCAGGACCTACACATACTGAGATGAAACTCGTTAAATTTGGTTTTTAGCTGCAGGATTACAACTTAATTTATACCAGAAACTGGGAGCTTTTTCATTGATACTACAGAATCATTCATCTGTTTATAATGAATTGACCCACCATTGAAATTAATGACCTTTAATCAAGAGTAATGCATTCATTCTCAACTTAACAGCGACATAAACCACTAGGGTTTATGTTAACCATTGTGCATGCAAGCTGTTTAACCTTCTGTGTTTATATTTTGTCTCCTTACCTGCAGCAGCGTGAACGAGGACGCTCTGGTTGGGCCGCAAGTTGCCAAAGTCAAACAGCATCATATAGGCAGTGATGTAGTTCACAGGGAGGGCTGCTGCCTCTTCGAAACTCATGCCTTCTGGGATGAGGAAAGTGTGGCTTGCCGGCACCACCGCCACCTCCTGCCACAGCCCAAAGCGGTTCAGCACCATCACCTTATCGCCGACCTGGAACAGAGGACACAGGGAGAGACAAGCTGAGAAGAGGATGGAGTAAAGTGCTCTCTGTCTGTACGAATTCATAATGATATCAACGTCCGGGGGACCTACTAACGATACATGGAAAGAGAAACTGTTAGCATATATTGAGGCATAAATAGTTAAAATACTTCGCATATTCAAATGTCAGTGCCCTCGACAAGAGCACTTGCTTAGAGCTGGTGTTGGTGCTCGGGCACCGTACAGTGGCTGCCCATTGTTTAACATGGATGGTATCATGCAGAGAACCAATTTTACTACATTTTTCTCTCACTTAAATGTATGTAACAAATAAAAAATTCTTCTTCTTCTAGTGCAAACTCAACAAAACTAACCTAAACCTGAACAGTTCAAGTTATGAAAAAAAAAGGCAAAAACTCCATTTACATCCACTTTTGTAAAATTAATAATGAAATACGAGCCAGTTTAAAATTTAATTAAATTAACATATTTGTTACAGTGGTTGATACTGTCATTGAAGTGGTACCAGACATTATCTGACTTGGGTGTATTGGTACATCTGACGAAATGGTGAGGGACCCCCAGTGCACTGGAAAAGCAGTAAAATGTTGTTTTCAGCTATCTGTTACATGGATATTACTAAACCAGTCGTGGCCAAATCTTTGCCTTGATCATTTGTTTCTCATAGGAGACAACACCAATATTATTATCTATAAAGACATGCATTACAGCAGTGTGGGCAAAATAATACCAGAACAAAAAGCGCCGCACACTGTTTACCTCATTTGCAATTAGGGGCGAACTTTAATGATGTTGTGTCTAGATAAGACATAACCTGATGAAGGTCTCTGTATAGAAAACATAATTTTTTTAATTTTTAATTTTTTAAATTCAAGCTAAGTTCTGCTTTAATTTAACTGATTAAGTTTTTGCACTTGAACCGGATCCACTGGCAGTTGAAACCCCTAAGAGGGTTCACTATAGGAGCCTGAGGTGATCCAGCGCGTCCTGCCATCTGCAGCCTTGTGGTTTCTTTGGTCTAGTGGGAGTGATGCAAGCCGTGCAGTAGGAATAGTAAAAGCACTGGTTTATTGTTTTGCTTACAACAGCGGCAGACCTGCAAACATGCAGCCACATCTTCCACCAAACCTTGTAGAGTTTGCTCATGAAGAGTGCAAGCAAACAAGCCAGGCAATAAACCACAGCAGAGTAACAGCAGTAACTGCAGCGTCTTTATGGAGGGAAATATTAAAGCAGCAGAGGAATCAGTACAAGAGGAAGTGGCTCTTTATTTTCTCTGCATTTAGCAGGTTAGATCTTTAGGATTGGTGCCAAAGTGCGATAGCTGTTTTCCGATTTGTAATGAAGTGGTTTGCGGTGGTTAGCTGTTTGCATATGGACACATAAAGCTGTGGTTGGTTTAATTTTTATTTCTTGAGCTTTGGATACTCAAGTTACAGGACAGATTTGCTAACGTGTGATATGTGTGACTTCAAGAGATCCTACGACTTTTATTCGGATTTGTCTCTTAGCTAAATTTCTATGATTATGCAGAATTGCTCTTCGTACGAGTTTATTTTAGCAATCTCTATCCTTTAAAAATAGTATCCTGACAGTTGGGAAGCCACAGACCTCATTTAACCTGCTGCATACCACAGTCACTTGTCATTTTCGGCTCCCAAACTATCCTTATCAAAGCAGGATCCTCTGATTTGGAACTGTCGCTTTCCAGAAGGACGTGATGTAAACGTATCCCTGGCGCCTTCATTAACCAATCAGGAGAGCCCACTCGAGGGACACAGGAAACAGAGACGATGGCAGCATTATAACTCTCTTCCTGTTTTCTTCCTCCCGCTTATCCAACACTCTTGACACAGCTCTCCCTCCCGCCCTGTTTCCATTCTCCTCACTTTTTCTCTTCCCTTCTTTCTCTTTCACTTCCTGAATCTCTTTCCTCTTACAACTTTAGAACATCTTCCTTCCCCTTCTCCAGTCCCTCGTCTCATCCTGTCTGTGTCTCGGTCTCGCCACCTTCTTTGACGTTCTCTATTTCCTCCCCGTTTCTTCATCCTTCACTGTCTCATTCCATCTTTGACCATCCGCTTTCTTTTATCTTGTGAGGAGTGTCCCGTATCCCCTCGTCCTCATCAGCGAGACAGGACAATGGGGCCCATCTTTTCCCCTGGCCTCTCTCCACTCATCAGAGTCCCTGCCAGATTCTTCCCCATGGCTGAGCATAAGACAAGCTCTCTCCTCCTGGGAACAAACCCTCTCCACCCGGGCCTCTCTAATGGTCTGGAGGGATCCATGCGCCTCGCTGTCTATCCACTCCAATTAGAGAGATCTCCCTCCCTCTTTTTCTTTACGTACCCACATCTTTCTGTCTGATACTGAGTCATTGGGTTTATTTTCAAACTATACTTTCACTTTTCCACCACTGGGTTCTCACTCTCCCTCACTCTGTTGTTCAAGCTGAATTTGAACTGGTTTAATTGGGGGTACAGTGTTGTGCAAATCGATAGCTGGGGGAGTTCAGGTTTTTTTACAGGAAACACACAAACATGACTCATACATCGCCTTCAAACGTTTCTGCAGCTATTCTCCAGCGCCCACGTTGAGCATGTGAGTTACTGTCAGTCACACAGAATCTGGGTAAGAACAGTCAAGGCCAAGGGAATGAGCCTTGTGACAGTTCTGTTACAACATCTTCACACTGTGACACACAAACGTACACACACGCACACAATTCTCGCATTTCCCTTCTCAGCCTTCATGCCACAGCATCACATGCGCTCACATTTGGGGTCAAGAGTGCGTGGGCACTGAACAAAGGCACTTCCAGTTAACTGCATGTTAGAAATCGACTTAATCAGATAGTGATTCAATTTTGGGGTATGCAGACTTCAGCTGCTTTGTGGCTTTGAGCTTTGATGATCTCAGCAAAAAATTATCAGAAAGGAAAAGAAAAAAGAAATTTCTAAGACGGCCTTCCAGAGTCAGGTTGAAGGCTAAATGTTCACAGGCACACTACCTGCATGGCTTCTGTAAATGTCATTAAAAGGGAACACAATATCTCCCTGATGTCAGAACACATTTGTATTATGTTAGGATAAAGGCCACGCCCTGTTCACATACAGCAACATCTGTGACAGGATGGTCTGCTTTTTGCACTCAAATGCACATCTGATTATCAAATTAGCATGTCACGCTAACAAAATACCAATACTTCTTAAGGCTGTGCTAACAAATCAATACGGCAATACATTGCAATATTTATTTTCTTGATATACCGCATCGTATTGTAACCCATGGATCATGATGCTTATCATATCGTGAAGTCCTTGCCAGTACCCACCCAGAAAGTTCAGTGACACAAAAGAACAGTTAATGCACTTCATTTTTTTTACGTTTTCAATTTCAGTGTGTCCAGTTATAGTGCAAGACAGCACTTAAATTCAGTTTTTCCTTTTCGACGTCATGGCAGCTACATCAGTGTGTTCAGCATTTTGCCAATACCGTTCAAATAAACTGGAAAGAAAATTTTGGATTAAATTGTTTTGACTCAATTTGTCTGCTGAATCATCAATATAATGTGATGTGATGTATTAAGACTAACAGATCGTACGCAGCAACTTGTATTTCAGCTGTTTTTACATTTTCAGTGCACTATGTGGAATACTGCGATAAATCGCAATATGCATCGTATAACGATGTATCGTGATATAATCGTATCGTGACCCATGTATCGGGAAGTCCTTGCCAATACCCACCCCTAATATTTTTTCTCTTTTTTCCGCAGCTCAACCATTATTAGAAGCCTTGATGCAACTCAGTTCTTCCAATCGAAGACATTTCCAGAATAGTTACGATATTATCAGTTGATATTGACCTGTTAGAGATATATCAGTATTGGCGTATATGTTCTCCGATATGTGCCGATATTAAGACTGTTTTTCAAAGCTAGAAAAAATGCTTGGACTGGTGATTTAAAATGGTATAATTACTTAGTTTGTCCAATAGAGGGCAGTCTGTTATTTAATGACAAATAAGTGAAATGTTTACTGTTCAGTGCACTGATGTTTGGAATGATGTTTGTTAAAATTTGCCTCTATTACATATTTTTGTCACAAGTATTTGATTACCACATATCGTAACTTTCTTGTTCCTTAATATCAGTATTGGCATCAGCCCCAAAAATTCTATATCGGTCGGGCCCTAAACAAAATATCAATATTCTTTCTCTTTCTTCTCCAGCTTGACTATTATTAGAAGCCTTGACACAACGGTACGCTTTGAATCATAGAAATATCCAGAATTTATCATCACACTGGATACACTTGAGGAGAAAAATACAAAACATCTCAGGAAACTTTTCTTTTTCAAGCCAGCGGCTCATGGCAAACTGTCAACAGGCCACGCACAGCATGAACACAGGCTCTAAATGTTGCAATGAGGGTGAAAAAAGGACATTTAGGATGAAGGCGGAAGGTATGTCCTGAAAAGAGAAGAAAGCAGCAAGGATTGTAGCCTTAAGGGAGGGATTCGCTGACAGTATGATCGACAGAGGAGGAACCAAGTGATTATACAAAAGAAGGAAAGATAGATAAAGTGGAGGGAAGGAGGGATGGAGGAAATACCAGAATGACAATGTGGGCCAGAGGGAGGTAATTGAGAACATATGGGTCAGATCCTACCAAAACTCACCGAGGGAGAGCATGAAAACTGAAAAAAAAAGCATGCAGGCAGGAAAAAAAAGTGCTGATGTTTGGTGTCACGGGACCTTGTGATTTGTGATATTTTCCCCCTTTGCTCGCTTACTCACTGTTACACTTCTCCCCTGCACTCCCTCCGAGGTCATTTGGGGTGAGGGCACTGTAGTCATACTTCATTCAACTCCATTGTCTCCTTAAGAGGTGCTTGTTTTGCAGCAGTTAATGACATACAATGTGAGACATGCAGTGGATAATAAATACATACACAAGAGTGCCAGGAAGCTGCAAAATAATAAACAAGCCAAAGACAGGGAGGCTGGAGCTCAACCAGGGTGAAACTGCTGCCTTTATCACCATTGCAAATGCATTAACCATTGTACCATTGGGGAGATGGAGTCAATTACATTTTATGCAGGGATGGGATCTTTTTTTGCACTGGTGCAGATGCACTGAGATTTGATACAAAAAATTAGGGCCTGACAGCTGTAGGATTTTTGGCGCTGATGCTATTAGGGAGCAAGAAAATAACAATAAACAATATGAAGGCTAATAATTATGCATCTGTAGTATTAACTGAGTGTTGTTATTGAATACTTGTGAAAAAGATATTTTAATGGAGGCAGGATATTTTACATCTTAACAAACTTTCTTCCAAACATCAGTGCACTGAACAGTAAACGCTTTACTTATTAATTATCTGCTGGACAAATTACATAATTACACCATTTTAAATCACTACTCCAAGCATTTTTTCTGGTTAGAAATCATATCAGAGTACATGTATGCCTGAACCGATAAATCGTCAATAGGCTAATATCAGCCGATAGTATCAGCAAACCGATATATCAGTCAGGTCTTACAAAAAAATAACATATTTTTAATACTGTTGAGATTTTGTCTTATTAAACAAGAAATGCAAATTTCTTAAAAGCCTCATTTATTTGGTGGGACAGCAGGGACTCATTAGAGAACATAAGGTTCAGCACTGCGTAGAAATGATGGAATGATCAAGCAGAAATCAATCACACTTTACTACGCCAATGATGTTTGTTTACTATCTAATTAAATGTTATGAATGTATGCATAGCTTTGTCTATACTGTATGGGGAGCAAACTGTGAGACACACTCATTATGCCATTGTGTGTGTGTGTGTGCGAGGGAAACAGAGCTGGCTACAGACAGACAGAACTGCAGTGAGTGATGAGCCTCTGTGCCATCAGGGTCAGCACATTCCCTCTGAGTTAGCTGCCAAAAGATCTCAGAGATCTCCATCCATTAGTAAGATTGGCTCTTAATTCTATAACCTAGGGGCTGCAGGGGGATGTGGGTGTGCGAGGCCTTGATGACAAGCTGAGAGTTTGAGCATGTGTGTGTAGTGCGTGACCTTTAAATCCAATCTACATTACTGACAATGTGGAAAGAGGCTGTAAAGTATTTTGGAAACACGCAGATCTTAACCTTCTGTGATGTGTGCATGATATTGGCTGACCTATCAACAGTCATATTCCTATATGACTCTGCAAAGACTCCCCATCCATATGGACTTCGACTTGACAGACATATGTGCCACTCCCAGCCAGATGCACTGATCCGGCACATGCATCACACATGTGATTATCGGGGTGTTATCTAGAGATATTAGTTGGCTGATCTAAGGGAAAATGTGGTGTTATGACAACAAATACACTGAGTCATCGTTGGATGATGTGTTACATTTTGGCTTTGGTTTAATTGCCTAACAAAGCCGCTGTGCAGCCAGAAGACAGACATATAGGCCTGCAACTCGTCTTGAAATGTAAGAAAGCGACAGTCAATTCTCTTTCAGTCATCACTTCATTTTTGTGGTTGACATTAAAGAAAGGTCTATGATGTTTTATTTTATGACAGTTTGATTGACTTGGCGTCATTGTCTTACAGCGCGCGTTTGAACTTCAATCTAGATTTATTGCTGACTATATAAATGTCTCCTCAACACAACAGAGGCGCAAAGCTGAGTGTCGACAAAGAGGGCGATCATCCTTTTTCTCACATCATGCTGCCTGACGCGTCGCGCCTCGCCCTTTCCGCGCGGTGAGTCTGTGCGCCACCGTCGCTCCCGGTAACAAAAGGATCGGTGACTCCGGTGCACGCCACCGGAATCAAGTCAGCCATATTAATAACTGTGACTTCTGGCTATTGTCTACAAAATAAAGTCCCATATTAGTGACCACTCTACAAGATAAAGGCACAAGAGCTTAACAGAACCAAGGCCGAGGAGAGCTTTTGTATTTTATCCATTTGTTGCAGCTGCATTTAAAGTCATGAAGGCCTGAGCTGGTTGAGGTAAAGCTGTAGACTTGAAGCCAACATGTGTAATGAATATGACCAAATTTTGCAAATTTAGCCCAGGCTGGATTATGGTTAGACACGTTTTACACACTCATCATTCCTTTATGTTACTGGTTATTCGCATATACTTTCATTTTAGCTTCTTTGGCCTCCATAAAAGGGCAAATGGAACGCTCGGGCTTTAATTTTGAAGGCAGAGCAGTCCTATTTCCAGTGTCATTGTGGCTATCTCTGGCGCATCGCAGCAGATCTCCGCGCCTTGGCACACACCAAAGCGCAATAGAGCGTAGGCGCTGCAAGGGTGGAAGGCACCTACATGTGTTTATTTGCACTTAAGACTTAAACCACACAAACATGTTGCGTATGAACAGCGAATCCATCTGCAGGAAAGCAACTGTTTTGAGCGTGAAGTTGCACAATCTGAGTGCGCACAGGCAGCGCAATTCAAAAAGCGGGGAGATAAGAGGGGCGACGCCTGCTGCTGGCTTCATTGTGCTCAACTCGTGTCATTTATACACTTTGGGCTTCTTCCACAGAGATAAAACACAACGTGAACGCACTAACAGGCTTTTTAGGTGCAGTCTCTTTATGTACGAGTGAATGAATGGACACCGATGACAACTCAAATGAAAATTATGGGCAAATATCAAGTAATGACATGCTATTGTGTGAATTTTCAGACTCAAAAGTCTGTTAATGCACAAAGTGATGGAAGTGTTTAATACAGTGTGCAGCACTGCCACCACTCCCTGAGCAGCGAGCAGAGCCTGACACGCCCATATTCAGATGGAGCTGTTGAGCCCCGAAAAACGAAGACAAATGTTCATCACTTAAACAATAAAACACACTCGGTAAACGAGACTTCAAAATGGCAAGAAAAAAAAGGATGATGGGCATGTGTGCGCTTACTTTTCTGTCCGTCACTTCTTCCCCCACAGCCTCCACCACCCCAGAACACTCCATTCCTGGGGTGACTGGCGGGGACGGCAGCCGGTCGTACAGCCCCTGTCGAGCCATCAGGTCTGCGAAGTTCAGCCCGCAAGCTTTGACCCGCACCAAGACCTCGCCAGCCTTGAGCGCAGGCTTGCCCTTCTTCACCTGCAGCTTGACTTTGTCATAGCCCCCGTAGCCGGTGAGCACCAGGGCGCGGTAGGTGAACGTCTCCTCCTCGGGGACCTTCTCGGTGGTCGCCACTGCTTCAGCGGCGGCGGCGGCGGCGGGAGGGGACTCCGTCTTGGGAGGCTCAGCTTTGGGCTCCTCGGCGGGTTTGGTCTCCTGCTTCTGGTCCACGGCGTTTTGCTGCTGGGCAGGTGCGTCCTCTCCAGACATTGTGCAGGGAGCTGTGAGACAGTGATGAGTCTAGAAAATCACTAAGATGCTTTTTCTCACTTCTTGTTCTGTTGTCGTGGACGGGGCTTGTTGGTTTGCTTGCCTTGCAAATAAAGAAAAATGCAAGAATCGGAGCTTCTTGTTGTGCAGTCTTGGATGGAGACACAAACCCGGCAGAGTGGGCTGCTCAGTGGCCAGTGGCTGTCAGCGCCGCGCTCTGACAGAGAGTGTGAGTGGGACGAGACAGAGGCAGGCTGGAAAACACGGAGAGCTGATAAAACCCAGGGATTGGCTTTTGTGATTGGATGGATTTGGCTGTCTGGGTAGGGCTATAAGATAAGCCTATATTGCATCAAGCAGAGAAGTGATTTGCAAAAACGTCTATTATAGCTGAAAGGCAAATAAAGCTGAAGCCAACCTAGCAAAACCTTCCTCAGAATCTGTTGATTACTGCAAGTCTCCAACCACAAATTAAAGTTAAATGTTGTAATGTTATTAGAGCAGAAATAGGGACACACCTTTACCCATAAAGCCACAGATAAATAGGTTAATGACAGCCTTCCTTGAGAGACATAAGTCATTTTAAACTCAACACCTTACACCAATTTTTCATTTTTGAACTGTCAGACTCAAAACTTCAGCACGCAGTGCACGTCTTCCCCTCAGATGAGATGAATAGAAGACACAGTTAATGAACTCATACATTTGGCAAGTATTTGCTCATTTCTGGCAGCTCTCTGCTGCTTGTTGAACAGTGAGATTTGTGTTGCTGGAACAGCAGGAGTCAGAGGAAACGTCTGTTTATGCTGCCTATTCTACAGTGGGATTTGCAGGAACTTTGGGCCTGCGTACGGTGCATTGTTGTAACTTCCCCGCACAGGCAGCTCAGAAAAATATGAGTTTGTGTTGAGGTCATGCCAGTTTTTGATTAAACGATGTAACCTGCTTTGTTTGGGGGTCGGTGCCACAGGGCAGGCTGACCTCTGCATCAAAAACTAGTATGTGGGACAGGGCCGCTTGTTAAATTTAGAGTGTTTTGGAAAAAGTCTCAGTGGTTTGTGTGACAGAAACAAATTTTATGATCATAGGTGCGACTGCCAGTGTCTCTAGTATTTGTCACACAAAGAAACCAGAGTCTGTTCACATTCCCCAGCTCTTAAGAAACTGAGAAACCAGCCCAGTGTCCATTCAGAGGGAGGTGACCACAAGACGTGTGGTGAGACACCTTGTGGCCGTAAAGTGCCACTCAGCACCCCAGAGCCCAAAGTCAGCAGTGTCCCAATCAATATCCCACAGGGGCTTAATGATGTAGGATTCAGGCGTTATTGATCTGCCACTGACACAGGAAAAATGTTACACAGCGGATTGTCTGTTCTTCCTCTCCAGCCGCACTGAGCCACTCTGAATACACACCAGTGGGTGCTTGCAGAGTGGCTCGCCTCCTCATTAGCTCTGGCAGGGCCAGTATGGAAATGTACCAGTAAGGCACAGTCAGGAAAATGACACTTACTGCAGGTTGGAGTCTGAAAAAAGGATGTGAGGAGAAGCATAACGCAAAAGCTTTCTTCATGTGTCTCACTGAGGAGCCAAGAATAACATTTCAGAACATGCTCCAGCAGCTAGACGGGGTTTGAAAATGTATCCATCACAGGAAATGGCTGCGGTTAAAGGAACACAGGACTAGGACACAGGAACAGAGATGTGCTGCCTTGGACACCTGGTGCAGTTTAGAGAAGTCCGCTATTGTCTAAGTAGGTTACTGAATGCATAATGTTGCTCAGCGGTGTAATTTGGCCTGGATAAAGTACTGTGTCACCACTCTGACAGGCAAATAGACTGAGTCTGCAGGGAGTCTGGATGGTCTCTGAGGACGTGTGTGTGTCATAACTACAAACACAGACATTTTCACTTCCATCAAAACTGGGCAAGCAGTGGGATAAATTACAAATCTATAAAAGCGAGTCAAGAAAAATTGTGGTTAGGTGACTTCCCTGCGTACTACTAAAAGTACTGAAGTGCCTTAATATATAATATGTATCTTCAGCCGGGTTGCTTTCTTCATGCACACACAAATATCATTCTTCAGTATATTATTACAGAGCAAGTTGCTGAATCACTTTCAGTCCTGCTGTTTTATAAAACCAGTGTTTCCAAGCTCTTTTGGCTCATGAGCCTGAGTAAGCGATGTCTATTTGTGACCCTCTTACGTCCACATGCTCTGAAAAAGTTTAACGTAATTGTTCTGTTGTCTCAGATGGTATCAATTAAATTGATTTTAGAGGATTTTTCAGTGGATTGAAGAAGGAAAACAGCCCAGTATTTAGGATTCAAAGAGCAAAAACAAACGTCATTTTTTAGAAATATTGCACAGAGTTACAGTCACGCGTGAGTTTGAAATAACTTTAGTTCCTTTTGAGATTAGTCAAGGAGCAATCAGTTTTTCCAGCTAAGTTTGCAGAAATATTTGACACAGTCATACTAACATATAGACAGGGGGAATGGAGAACATTACAGCCACCTGCTGGCAGATGTGGTAGACTGTTTTGAATAGTCAGCATGAGTGTAATCAACCCATTATTGATGTAGCTTTGTATTTCATTTATGTACATGTTTGTATGTGACGTGAGTATGAGTATCAGCAGAGGAGGTTGTGGTTATTAAAAGTTAATTAATTCAAAGTGAAATGAGAAACATAAGAGCGGTAAGATGAGATGTAGCAGTTCAGAGACCTGTAGCTAGATTTTTTCCCAGTTCACTTACGAATGTGATATAATTTAAAAATAATTTTCTGTCCCACAAGATCTGAGAGTCTTGGCTTAAAAATATACAAAAGTCTGGCTG
>JAQFJB010000009.1:5241862-5252096 GCA_029874875.1 Naso minor
TAACAACTGATATATCAGATATTGAATTTTTAGAATCAGGCCCTACTATCAACTGAAAAAAAATAATAGTTTTTATTCTGGGAGAAACTTTTTCTCAACAAATGTCAGCTCTCTTATCAGTTCATCATCTGTACATAAAAGTGTCTGTTTTTCACATTAGCGCAAGCTGTGCAGGCCCTAATTTGTCTCATTAAGGATACATACTTGAAAAATGGCCGTCAAATAAGACAACCAAATGCAAGTTACCAGTTCCCCCTGAAAGGCAGAGACTGGGAACAGTGTGCCCATAATCCCTTTCACCACACGGATGCTGTCCTTGGCTTGAAAAAGAGTAGCATCCCGCAGGCAAAGACATGTTCTCATCTGCACAGAGGAGATAACTACACCACACCCAGCCTCGAGTTCTCCATGTGCCCCCTCCTCCACCACCA
The DNA here is from genome assembly GCA_029874875.1 of Naso minor. Lineage (NCBI taxonomy): Eukaryota > Metazoa > Chordata > Actinopteri > Acanthuriformes > Acanthuridae > Naso > Naso minor. Next base: position 5,242,294 of record JAQFJB010000009.1, read on the forward strand.
ACCTGCCTCTGCATAACATCCATCCATTCTCTTGGCCCTCCAAATTTTGTCTCCTAGGCTGTCCATCCCGACACACACACACACACACACACACACACACACACACACACACACACAGCAACTGAAACACAATGCCACGGCAAACTCGCTAGCAAGTCAAGGAAGGAGAAGAAAGACAGGAGTCAAAATGAGTTTGGACAGCTAAGTGAGAGCAAAGCCCCCCCCAGTCTGGTGTGGGCACTCTGTGTGTATCTCTGCTGATTCAGTCCCTCTGAAGTGTGCAGCCTTTGATTTGGGCAAAGATTATGGAATTTGATCCCCATTTCTAAAGTATTTGGCACACAGGGGTTGTTTTCATGGCCATAAAAAATCATTTTGACTAGAAATCAATGGCACATTCCAGATGGGGCCTTCTCGGCTGGGAGTGAATTGCATCTCTGGGCATGTCAGTGTGTCTACAAAGTGTTTATCTGGCAACCCACTGGCAAAGAAGATTATTACATTGACTCCATGCTCCCATTTCAGAAGGGCTCACCAATGACAAGCATCTTGCAGTGACAACAGGTGGATAGAGAACTGTCATACTGCACGATGACACACCAGAAGCAATCTCAGCCAAGAGCTCTTACCACTGCAGATAACATGAGTAGGGACACCATCGTCTCTGTGTTGCCTCTGTATAAAATGAAGCAGCTGCATCGCGTGAACACTGCAACCACTTCAAGGCGTAATATCAGACCTGCTCCATTTGCTGAAGCGTCTCAGAACTTCAGTTTAGCTACATCATAGCGTGATGAGCTTTTGACTTATCTGTCACTGGCATTTTAAAAACAATGTGTCATTTCTGCCACTCCTCTGTCTCTGTTTCTGTCTCTCTATCAAAACAATAAAAACAAAGGATGTAGTTTGATTATGACATGAAGTAGCTTGGTATTATAAGATTTGTTTATTTCATTGTTGAACAGGCACTACTGCAGATAAAAATCTATGAGGCAGAAATGTTCACAGATGAGGTAATGTATTGAAACTTCATTTACCTTTCTTTAAGTCACGTTTGCACACGTCCTTTCTTCCTCTCTGACTGGTGTTAACCCTAGAGTTAATGTCAAGACAAAATGAAATAAAATCACAGATTTCTCTGAGCATGAACAATGTTGGAAACGTTTGGAATAATGTAAAAAGCACAACTCAACCAAAGTTATATCAAAGATTTAGTCATTTTTAGACATTTTATATGGAAAAGTTTTATATTGTTATTTGGAGTCACAATTTACAAATGTCACACTGCAACACTTTGAGCACCAGAAACCAAATTAAATTCTCCTTCATAATACTGTAATTAGGTGGGACTGGGCAATGACAAAATATGTTATTCAACTTTTAGACATTTCGCCATAGAGTTTATGCTGGGAAATGGATTCCTTTAATATCTCCTGTTGTATTAGGACACCACGAGCAACGTCATAAATCAATAAGGAGGACTGACTTATTGCAATACTGAATTTAAAACAACATTTCATTAATGTAATGCATTGCCATGACATTGCAGCTAGATAATTCAGTGACTTGACCAAAAACAGACACTATCTGCTTGTTGTTTTTCAACTGTTTTTCAATCAAATCTCCACAAAAAGGACAAACTGTATGTTGATACTGAGAAACAAGGACATACGTTGTGAAAGAAGAATTTTAAGGTACATATCTAAAATAAATCCTGCAAATACATGTACAGTCAGAACTATCTCCATGGCGACATTCAGTGATAGGAGCCATCAGAAGTGCCAGTTATAACAAAGAGCTGGCTTGTTTTTTCTTGATAGAATGAATAAAACATATCATGCAATCAGACCTCGCTCACTATTTATTGTCAAAGATGATGACTGATTATTCCTTGAGAACTTGACATGATATTGAGCTGAGTAGCAGGCAGGACAAATCATCCAGAACAATAAGCACTTGAAAATCTAGTGGTTAAGATCACATTTATGTACTCCTTTATTATCTGTGTTACTGCAGCATGTTACATCTTGGACTTAAATCAGAACATATTGTTTTGCAAATAGGAACTAAATCAAAGTATCATGCGGGTATATACGTAAGCTATTTGCTGTTAAGCTGCATAGTCAATCTCATATGGACATTTTCAACAAGAGGCATTAGATGCAATTGATTATACAAAGAAGTCAACAACATTTCTGAGTGCAGAGCAAGTTTTTATTAGGCTGCTTCTTTTCAAAAGAGCCAATTCCACTGCTGCGGTTCAAAGAGAAGAGTGCATGATCCTATTCCTTTCAAAACTCTCCCTCTCTCTTTCTGAATTTGCTTTTTTCCTCTCCTCTTTCTCTTTCTCTCTGTGTCTCGCTCTCTGTCTCTCTCCTCCATTGCCAGTCAAACAGCTGCTTCTCTCTTGGCCAGCCTCCAAATAGATGACTGAGGAGAGTGAATGGGTTTTTAATTTCACTTGTTAACGCCACTTTCTCTCCACTTTCCCTCCCTCAACCTGCAGTGCCAACACAGCAAGAAAGGAACAGAACTTGGAGAGGGAGAGAGACAAAAGGCAGCAGTCTGAGAATAAAAACAAAGGCAGGATCTAAACATCAAACCATCAAATTAAGAAGACATTGATTAGGCATGAGCTGAGATATTTGAGGAGCTTCATCCCCTTTCCTCTTTTGTTGGTTAATTAATCATGAAGGCTTTTGCTCAAGTATCTCAGAGGAGGCAAGGAGGGATGAAGCAGTGATATTGTTCTGTTGCTCCCACAGCAGAGACCTCCGCTGCTGCTGCCTGTCTTTAAACTCCAAAGCCCCCAGACAGGTGCATTTAAGATGCCTCGGGCAAGATGGCTGCTGCTTAAGCTATGGCACATGTTCAGAGAGAAGCCCGTTGACACCATGAAACTCTGCTCATGATCTGACCCTTTTCACCTTACACTGATATTTTTAAAGTGAACCATTACAGCGTCATCAAATGAGGAAATAAGGGACAGACGCCAAAAGCAGTCAAACTGCTGCCAGTGGAGAATGCTAATGAACTGATGTCTGTAAAAATAAAAAAGCAGCCGGTAGAACAGCTGCAGAGAAGCATCTCAGGTGGATAGTTCAGATCTTTTCATGATGAGCAAAGTTGCAGAACACACACACACTTACATAGGTAACTTTAGAGAAAAATACACAGACTTTTAGCACGGAGACCGCAACTAAAAAATTAGCTGTTCTGTTGGGACATGGCCTCTGTCCCCTGTTGCATCAGCCGTCCACAGTTAACTGGTCACAAGTCCCTGAAATAGCCTCAGCTCCACACAAACATAAAGAATATCAAACTGTATAAAACATTTCTTAGTTTCCCTCACCTCTTGCTGACAACATTTCAATGAAATGTGTTTCTCGGCTATTGTGGTCCTCCGAAGTGCAGCTGAAATATTCAGATATCAAGCTTTATGACAAATGTTGACAACAAAGTACTGAAACATTTAGTTACAACTCAGCCAAAGATAAATAAAACATGAAAAAGTATGTAGACTACAGATTGCAGCATGCAAAGAAGGCAAGGAGTCAGAAATTTAGCAGAGAGAAAAATGCAATGTTTAGAGAGGGTGCAGAAGTTCCTCGAGGATAGTTTTCATACATGAGAGGCGTATTAAAAGTGAAAGGTGATGGGGCTGCAAAACTTATAAACAACCGCTGGGGTGCGTAACCCCTGGATGCTTTGTAAACTGAGCGCCTGCAGCATGCAGTTGGATGAGTAGTGACATTCATCCTAAGTGAGATGGATTGCAGAGAGCCAGCTTGATTTGAATAACAAGCAATTTACTGGCTTGGGTGTGATGCTGCAGAGGTGCAGGTCTCTGGCAGCAAGAGGCCACAAGCTCCTAGCACACCAGGTGTTGGGCTGAGAACATCCACTTGTCTCCGTGCTGTTCTACCTGTTCGAGGATGCTCCAGTTGGGGGATAAAGAGGAAGAATTGTGGCTGACAGCTGCTACTCTTGCTCCAGTTAACTATCCTATCAGTTTGTTATCAGACAGAATCACACAGAATTTGCATAAAATGCTTCAAACAATGCAGTTAAAAAGCTACAGAAATCCTGTTATTGATCACAACACAAAACTGTTAGGGTGTAGCTCTGACTTTAAGCACACAGTAACTTGGAGAGTGAGAGGAATATTTAAGGGAACCCTATACAACAAGCAAGGTGTGCCCTCTTGTGGAGAAACATGAACATTGGAGCTTGCACTTAAATTCCTTAATTTCCCAGCTCCCTTTTTTTGACAAGCCACAACTAGTAAATATCACCGCTGAGTCACAAAGTGATACTAAACTGTTTTTTTTTTCTGTTTGTGACAGTAACAGGAAACATTTCTGATGAGAACTGGCTCTACAGTGAATAATGATCCATGTAAAAGCAGGAGTTTTGAGAACATAAACTTTATTTATTTCATATAAAAATGACACAAAAACTTTCAGAAAAGTTGACCAGGTGCTTCAGATAATCTTCACGGGGACGAGAGCCAGCCTGCATCATAAACATGACCTCATTGTGGGAACACACAGAGGGTCGTTGCACCTTCACATCATCACGTCAAAGTTCACATCTACTGCTTTTAAAGACAAAACCTGTACAGTAAACCACCAGCAGAGGCCGGGGTAAGCCGAGGACAAACCACTGAACCCCTTGCACTCCTCCTTCCCTGCGTTCCGCTCTTCCTACATCCCAGACTCCTCCTCACACTCCCCCTTTATTTCTCCTTTTCTTCCTTCGTCTAGTTTTCCTCTTTTCAGTTTTCTTTCTGACCCTTCATGTCCCTGAGCCCTCCTTCGCTGATTGGTTCCAGACGTGCCACTGAGCTCTTCTTGCCGACTCAACATTCCACAGCTGGAGACTGCACACACGCACACACCCACACACATTCACACACACACGCACACACATGCACACATACACACTTCAGCTCCCTCTCCTCCTCCCTTCCCCCTCTATCTTAGTCCAACTCACGGAGCTGCTATTTTTTTCACGGCAGCTCAGTAAAACACCAAAAGCCTCAGACTCAAACAGCTCCAAAGCATTCCTGTGACCAAAGAGACTGAAATGCACTCAGAGGCAAGAGCTCGAAAAAGGACCGAGGAGGCACATGAACTCTTAAAACTGTGGTCATTATGCAAAATGTGACATCTGAAAATGACACGGAAAAAGAAAAGAAGGAGGTTCTCTCTTGTGGTGAACTCATTTTTAAAACATTCTTTGGCTCTCATATATACAACGGGGTCATTCACATGAGGGATGCTTTCCTTTGTGGGTCAGTGAGAGGTTCAAGTTTTTGGCAATTATCCCATAAAAGTAGAAAAGTTTCCAGATACTTTTACAGATCATGTTTAAGTCGAAACACATACTGAAACCTGCATCCATAAACAGAAAAATAGAGAAAAGTATCCTAGTTATAAAACATACAGGAAAGTGTATTGTGGTCCAAATACATGATGAATCAGTGAAATATTAAATTGCAAACCCTTTTCGTGGTGCATACAACAAGAGTGACAGTCTTTAAAATTAGCTGAATCAGCTCCAGTTGGTCCCATGGGGAGCCAAAACAACAGTTTTGAATTGCAGAGCAGCGACATTAAGGGTTATGACTAAAGGCAACTAATATTGAGATAATAGCAGAAAGTGCCAAAATGTACATGGAGCCAAGGAGACTGAAAGTCAGATCATTTTATGACAACCTTCAGTCCTGCAATACCAAAAAGACAACGCAGTCTATTTAAAGACCAGCTTCAATACCAAGTTCACTACAGAACTTTAATGTGCACAAATCTAGGGAACTGCCCTCAGACGGTTTGAGGTCCCTGTCACCTTCCACACATTCACATTTGGACTTCTTCCCCCTCTGCTCGTCTGACAGCTGGTGCTGACGTGTCAGATCAGAGAGGAAGAGAGAGGCAGCTCACAAAAACCACACATGCATCATCAGTAACAGTTCTCTACAGCTGCACAGAGAATGACAATCCAATGGAAAGGACATAAATGCAATGCAACAATGAAAACACACCTCAAGTACAGGTAAATACTGTCATGGCAAAAAAAGAAGAGACATTAAAATCAAAAACTGCATTTGGTCCTGAAGAAGACTATGACTGTATTTAGAGGACAGAGATGAATGGTTTCAGATGAGAGTTGATCTGTGGCTGTGATAGTACCTTTTTGCTTTGTAAGTCTTTCATTAAAATAGGAAAAATACACCGTGCAAACATTTACTTTGGCACCAAGGAAGACAGTGAGGAGTCATTTCATAAAACCGATTGTATGTTAAACTTTTCCAGCTGCAATTAAACTAAGCTCCATGTAGATCCATTTACGGCCTCCATGAAAGCTTCCTGGTTTGTGTAGAGTGAAATTGCTAGAAGTGTTAAGTCTTGACCAAATAGGGTTGAGAAGGCCGGGATTCAATTTAAAAACTTCACATCTGCTGCGCTCTACACAGCCCTTCAGCACTTAAAAAAAATCTTTTTTGGTTTCCAAATAGACAACGAAAAACATAAATGCCACAATGTGTATCTGAGTCAGCACACTGAAATCAGCCTCTCCTGGGTCCAGTCATGGTTTGGTCGGTCCGGAGCGGTTCTGCTACTCTGACTGCTCGTTCAGCTCCATGTCCGACACCAGGATGTTCTTCTCTGTTTGCTCTGCTAGGCTGGAGTTGGTGCGGCTATAGCGGGCCCCTTCGTAGGACCCGCCGGCCCCAACAGTTCGCCGACGGTACAGGTAGATCACACCGACAATCAGCACAATCAGTACCAGGCTTGTCACTATGACGACGATCAGAGTGGGCAGGTGGTCACCGTCCACTGGGTAGAGAAGGAGGATGGGGGTCAGGATTAGTGTTATAATGCACTTGCTGGTGTAAAAGTTACATGTTAAGTTTCAAGTGACAGAATAAGACGGCAGCAGATTATTGTACTTACTTCTTTCTGCTGCGGTTTCAATACCTGCAAATGGAAAAAAAGGACAAATAGTAGAATTGATTGCTTTGGTATTTAGCAAAGTTCTTAATTGTACTTGATCCCATCCACTACTGAGATATTCTCCGCCGAGTTGCTCCGAGTCTAAAAACTTAAAAATACTTGTAAAATACCTAAAATTTGTGGCTACTCATTGTTATTTAGAAAATTAAATTCTGGCAAGCAACAAACACACAGCTGAGACGGTCTGAGCCATGGCTGATGAAACTGTGTTACATCTTCTGATTAAATGAACGCAATATAATTCTCTGAAGGCCCTGTCTACTGTAGTCATGTGACCACGCGCATCCCTTATCCTGAATATCACCCATCCTCATCTGACTTGGCCTCAGCTTAAGTTATTTTGTGTATTCTTACTGCGAGGCTGCTTGCAGATGACTCCGTGCGTGCGATTCCTGCAGGAGCCCGGCTTCCACAAGCCGCTGTTGCTCTGGATCCAGAAGCAGGAGTTTGGAGACAGAACAGACAGAACATCGTGCGTCTCCCAATTGGTGTACAGCATCTCTGTGTCCTCGCTCCACACGAGACCTCTACCTGCAGGAACATGTGACCACACACACTCTCAGCTTTAAACACACTCAAGTAGAAAAGCCTGTTTAGATAATTTGCCAAATTTAGTTAGTTTCCAGTATTGGATTCAGTTCTTTCCATTAGCTTACCAACATTTCAGGGCTTTTAACCTAATCTAATGATTCAGACAGAAAATAATGCAGTTTAAATAAATTAACTTTCCTGAGATAACAAATCCTTTGTCTTCTTATCAGGTTTTGTCTTTTTAATTAATCATTACACAATTATTCCATAAAAGCCAACAATGAACTTTTTAGAATTAGCAAAGTGTAAAAACATGTAAATAGCTGTATAAAAAACTTCTAAAAATCTGAAGCTTAGTAAGTCTTCTGCTGTACAGAGTTGGAAAGGGCAGTCTGAGGTAATGTTGCTCCACCTCTCACGCTGATGCCCAGCCAAGCTCCATGTGCCTGCTCTGCATAGCTCTGTATGTGCTCCCATACAAATCCGTTCTCCGTCTCGTCCAAGATAGACAAAAGTTCTGCTCCCACTGACAAAGAGAAAAAGAAAGAAATACACAGAGATGGAACAATTGATTATGGAGAGATTTAACATTGGCGAGAGCTGGCTCAGTAAATTACACTTCTAAATTTAGACATATTGATGCATTTTGTCAATTATGTTTGCAGTGGAGAAGGTCAGAAGAGCTGCACTTAATTGGCTTTCAGCTCAGTATCATGGCTGTGCAGTACGGGCAGCACAGCTGCAGTAGAAGCAGTCAGAATGATGCAGATGTGAGGTTGCATCTGAAGCTCTTCCCTACCCTTTTTACAGGACATGCGTGCATCCTGCTGCAGTTTCAGACTTTGCAGGTTGAAGGCGTAACAGTGGTTTCGGAAAGGCACCCATGACCACCCCCCTAAAGAGTGGGGGCACGCACCGGGGTAGATCCACTGGTGAACCACAGGCTCATCTGGTACAGAGAAAGAAAAAAAACAAACAAAGTGAATTTAATTTTAAATATTTAATTTTTTGTCATTTCAGCTGATTAATTACTTGGTAGTTACAGGCAAGGAGTAATTTTGGCAATCTGTTTGTGAATTTGTGCAACATGTTAATGTATATTTAGACTATTGCCATTGCATTGCACACACACCACTGATTTTGCAGATAGCAGCCTCCAGTTTAGCATCACAGGGACTCATAGTCCACTGGCCAGTGGTGGTCATGTGACCGCACCCAGCCATCTGATTGGGCTCCCCATCTTTCCAGTTTGAATACGAAACTTCTTCTTCACCCAACCAGGTGAAGCGCCGTCCCTATAAATATTTTAAAAAATAACTTGCAATTTACTGCAGTTTCTCTCACTTTACTTGCGTGACTCTTATAAACTATAACAGTATATACTGAGAGTCAATCAGCTCACTCCATAGTTGTAGAGACTGATCCAAGCAGGCCGGCGCAGGCTGTTGATGAGCAGCGTCAGGTAGGCCTGCTGAAAGGGATCCGTCACTGTGGCTAAAGTCCCGTTTAAAGATTCACAGACGTGCAGAGCACCGGTCCAGTCCAGGCGCTTCTCCACAACGCGGTACGTCACTCCACCCAACTCCACAGGCTTTGACAGGACGGCAGGAATAAGAGCTGGGGCCGGTGGGAGATCTTGGTCTAAAGAAACAGGAAAGTCACACAAGATGATTTAAGTCAACATATGTCTGTTTGCGGTGCAAATATTCTGCACTTGTAGCCTTAATTCTACCAATTGGAGTACCCGCAGAAAGCAGAAGCATATTTTTGTCATGTGTCCTGTAAACACCATTCAGTTTACATCACATAAAAATTGAAAAATCAAAATTTTACTCAGAAAGCAAGTATGGAAGTCACTCAGATGGTAACATGATTGACAGGAGTCTTTTCTGCTTTAAGTTACCCACCACAACAGCTCGCTCTAATCTTCCTGTAAGTTTTAAGCCCCAGTTGCATGCTGGGAATGGTTGGCTGTAATGGAAGGGCATTTTCCGGAAGTCCCAGAATCAAGCTGCTTTGCTTTTACAGCATAATCACACACAAAGTCGAGCTGCACCTTATGAACACTACGTTTTGCAAGCACCCCAAGTATTTGCCAAGAGAATGCAATGCAGTTACACCAAGTTGTAAAAAAGTCATGCTAAGTTCTACGGGGGGCATATACAGTATGAAGGACCCATGAATTTACTGTGACCTGGGTCACTGGCTGCCTCATATTCAACACAATGCGCTCAGATATGCAGCGACACGAAT
>JAQFJB010000009.1:5279964-5292717 GCA_029874875.1 Naso minor
TTTGGAGGCGTTCACTTGCCAATACAGTCATACCGTGAAACCATGATATTTTTGCCCAAGGTTATCTTACCATGATAAAATCATACCATGACATGTCTATTCCAGACTCATACTATGCAACACAACCTCTATTTCCTACCGTTAATTCAATAAAATTCTTAACAATCAATGAGTCAAAATTAATCATGCCCATCCCTACAGCCTACCCCGATTTTAACTGGTAACATTACAATTATTTTAGCATAAACTGTGCACTTTGTACATGTGTATATCAGGAAGCATGATAGATTAAACAAGCATCAACCTAATGGAAGTACAAAATGGAAGCTGGTGCATGGTATATTCATACTACCCATCAGCCACAATATTGACATCACTGACAGACCTGACCTTGTTAGGCGACACAAGGGTTAGTGTGGAGTTATTTTGAGCTTATAAATAAGGATTATACCAATTCCCAATTTGATATTGTTTATACATTACTGACTATTTGCACACTAATTAATGCAACTGTATTTAAAAAACAAAAAAGATTCTGTTCAATATCCACCAATGTGTTTGACAGTCATAGCTGCAACTTGTTCTCGGCATTATCTTGTTAAATGACATGCATTCTACTCTTTGCAATGAATTAATCATCTCTTCCGTTGCTACTGAAATGGAATTCTGTGTCCGAGCCATTAACTGTTCAGCCTGGAGTGCTTCTTCTGGCAAAGTTGAGTCAATCCACTGTGCTGTAAGTGTGCTGCCAAGTGTAAAAACTCACAGCAGCACTATTTCCCATGTGATTCAAAGGGAACTCGCTAACTTGTGTTTACAGATATGATAAAGCCATTTCAGACCTCAGTTAATGTTAGTTTATCAATGTTTAGAAAAGCTGGTAAGCATTTAATTAGTACAACATTGGAACGCCATTAAAACTTATTGACTAATTAACAGGATTCCTGTAATTTTTTGCAAGATAAGCTTTGCTCTAGTGCTTTTTGGATGAATTTTTCTTGAAGGAATGATGCTTCAACAATAGTTTTAATTAGCCCAAAGTCTTTCCAAGTTACATACTATCACTAAAAAGGCTCCTTCTGTACACTTAAAATTCTGCCATTTTGTTTTACCTTAAATGGCATAAAATGCATATACACCGTGTCAAACCACACAGGCATGGAGGAATATTTCAGCACTGACTACCTGACATAAATTTGGCCCTCAAGGATCAAGGCTCAATGGTAAAAACATAAGCAGCACAAATTACTACAACGCGGATGACCGTACCTCTGTGGCAGTTTTTCATTTTTCAGTTTAAGTCTCACCAGTATGTCCCCGCTCCCTGTGATGTCAATTCCATCCCGTCCACTGAGTTGTAGCTGTCGTCATCCATGATCTTCGATAGGCCAAAGTCTGTGATCTTAATCTCCCCGCAGGCTGTGCCATTCACCAGGAGGATGTTACCTGAGCAGAAGGGGAAATGATTTTAAGCCATTAAAGAAATGTCTGGATAGATTGAAATAATATTCACATTCTGAGTTTGTTGAATGCTCAGTGATGAATGTTTGTTTTGCTGGAATAGGTCTCGATGGAATATTAGGGAGCAAAACCATCTAAACCTCTAACAACTATAGGATTTTATCTCTGCACTGTCAACAACAAATTAACCAGATTTTAACAGACTCAACTTATTCTAATCAGTAGTGGTGATCAAATCATAAAAATAATCATCCCAACAATCACAATGTGTGTCTGTCAGATGAGCTGCATGGTGTTTGGCACCATGTGAACCACCATAAAATGAAACTCCCTGTCAACACTATCATGGCTGCAGCAACATGTCAAGTGATTCATTAAGTGACAGATTTACTGATTAGTTAATTTTTACTGTGCCGAGAAATGCGAAACAAGACCATGCACGTTCTTAAGAGTGTGCGTCACTGTGGTGTGGAAACTCACCAGGTTTAAGGTCGTAGTGGATAATGGGCGGCCTGATCTCGTTGAGGTACTTGAGGGCGTTAACAATCTGCATGATGATGGAGCGACCCTCTTTCTCTGTCATAAGTTTGTGCTGCTTCAGGTAGAAGTCCAAGTCATTGCCCTCACAGTATTCCAGGACTGTGCAGAACCTGCTCCAAAACATGGGAAAGGAGTTTATCGACCTCAGAAGGATTTTGTATATCAAATGAGGACAAGCTGAGGATTTACATATTGAATAAAAAAATCTGTGATCTGCTTTAACACCTATGAACATCAGCACACTTTATCGTAGGCACACATTTTTTAAAAAGGTAATAACTTACGAGTCAGTGTCGAGCGAAAAGTAGTCATAGAGTTTCACTATTCGTGGGTGGTCCAACTCTTTATGGATTCTATATTCTCTGCATGCATGTCTGAAATAAAGAACATTTACAACATTTGCATCATTATCTTAAAAGAAAATATTACACACACCGACTCTGATGGGCTAATGAATACTGAACATAACATCATTTATTGTCATTGTAAATAATCTGTAGTGCTGCATAACAAAATTGCACAATACTCACTTGTGATAATTTTCCTTCTTCTCATCCCTCCAGTTTTTGTTTAACTGGTGGATTTTGACCGCAACATACCTTTGCTCTGTTAAGTCAAAAGCCTGGAAAATAAACATCTATTAGTTTGGAAGTGCATTTGGAATTACTTTGATTTAGCTGCAGTCAGACTCTTGCTCCACTTTAAAAGGCAGTGTTCATTCATCAGTTTTACAGTGATGACAGCAGACTCCTGGAACAACTCTCACATTCTGGCACAATCGTTTACTTTAAAATGTTGATGTCAGCTTAGTGTAATGTAATGCAACACACTTCCAAAAATATTTTTTCAAAGTGTGCACAGCACAGCTAATGCCGTCGCTTTCAGAATTAAAGTCAGTTTTCACCAGTGCTAACACAACAATCGCTGACCTCAAAAAGTACCACAAATTTGAATTATGAAAATCTTAGTCTTTTAAGATTACTGTAAGATTACGGACTGCAAGAAATTGTGCAAGTCAAAGACCTTTTTTGTAGAACAAGGGAGTACCAACACTGCCTTGCTTCTGTCTGATATGCAGGATGATTTGGCAAAGGTCTTTCCTCTATTTGTTCAACAGTGGATACTGGAATCTATTTATGCTGTATATCTGACCTAACAGGGAAACACAAAGTTTATCTCACCTTGTAAACTTCACTGAAACCCCCTCTTCCAAGTAAATGAAGTAGCAGGTATCGGTCATTTAGCGTAGGGTGATCTTTAAATCTGCGTGGGAGGAGAAATAATTCAAGCTGTGTCATTAAAGAGAACAAAAGGTCACATCAGTAGACTGAGGGAGAATCACATAAGAGATCGTACTGTGAATTATCCTCATTGTGAATCCTTTTCAGCTCTCGAATGTGCAGGTTCCGCACTCGCTCCAACCTCTCCAGCTCTGCCTGGATCTCTGCCTCCTCCTGCAAAAGACAACGATAGAATATCAAAACCAATCAAGACAAACATGTTAACAACAAAGACCACAGTGAGCATGATGTCACTTTAAACTTAAGCCAAAAATTCATCAAGCATTACCTTCTTAAGATGGCCTAATCTTAGCTTAAAGATTTCCTCTTGCTCGTGGTACTCTGCCTGCGTTAACCTGCGAGGACACAGAACCAACGTCAGTGCATCTTTGAACATACTTGTGGGATATAAAAGAGAAGATGAATAACAAACAAAAGATCATACGTTTCACTTTCTGTTCCATTGGTCTTGCTTTTGCGTTTGTTTTGCTCTAGGCTTGGGGGTGGAGTCTGAGCCATGGAGGGCGGCTTGCGTTTGGCCAGCAGCTTCCTCTGTCTTTCAATTTCCTCTCGCTGGGAATTGATCCTTTCTTGTTGTCTGAAAACAGACGACACATTGCGATGACATACAGACCTAATGTTCTTAACGGTGTATGGTTTAAGCTGCAGGTAAAAAATGTTCAAATCATGAACATCTGAACAATAAGAACAACAAACCTGTGTCATTACTTTCATACTACATAGGACTGCTCAATAACGTCCAAAAAAAAAAAGTAATAATAATCACAATTATTCTGATTGGTATTGAAAGAGTAATTATTTAATACAAAATAGTCATTGGCTTTGAAAACATCATGCATTTATTAAGCATTAACACTGGTGTTTCTTTCAAACACTGCTGTCTTTACTGTTTAATATTATTGGACTGAAAGACAAATAAATAAATAAAAATAAATAAAATTGAAATAAATGATATAAATTATGTAAAAAAAAACCCACTATATATATATATATATATATATATTTTTTTTTTTTTCATTTATTACCAATTATGTTGCAGCGCACTACCACTAACTACTGTAGACTACTAAACATACAGTATATTCAATATATCCGTAATCTATATTTAACATTTTGGGCATCTTATGGCCTTGCCTTGCCTTCGGGAGCCGGACTGATAGAGTTAAGAGTGTCCTTGATTAAAGTGGCAGGTAAAGCAGCTGCAAGCATCTAACACATTTTACACTTGATGAACTTTAGTTCATTCTACATGTGACTTCGCAAAACCAAAGTCTTTCCACACCACAGCGTATGTTTTTTGTTTTGTTTTGTTTTTTTAAAAAAACCCAACGGCTCACTTTCTGCCTTCTTACAAGTTGTACTAACAAAGTCTGAAAGCAACCGAAGGGATGATGCACAGTGACTCGCTGTTCTTAACTTGTGCGGTAACTTTTGTTTGGCCTTTGGAGGGAGAGGGCCGAGCGCATCTGCTGGGAAAGGGTGCACTTGATTTACAACACAAGACAAGACAAAACTCCAGTAATATTAGAAGACTTGCAGCACAAAATTGTTTTCTTTAAATTATCTTGTTTTGATAATGGAGGGAAGCCAAAATCGTAACCAAAAATAAAATCTGATTAATTGAGCAGCCCTGGTGCTACAATCACAAAAAAGGAGTGTGTTGTTTTTTTTGGTTAGGGAAAATTTTGCCTTTTGAACTAGCAGAGCACAGTTACTTAAAAATGTGAATAAAGTATAAAGAGAGAACTTGAAAGAACAAAGAAAGTCCTCACTTGATAAGGTTTTGAAAGGCATATCCATCCGTCCACTGCTCAGTGAAAGATGCTCCATGTCTCACTGTGGTGAAATGACCCAGTCGAAGCCGGTCCTGCATGCTTTTGTCCCGGCACGCCATCTTCTCCTGTTTGGACTGAAGGAAGGGCAAAGAAATACATCAAGTCAGAGCTTGTGATTCCATGTGGTTTAAATCAGGACTTTTAAAACTGAATAATGTCAAAAACCCACAATGATTGACTGACTTAAGAAATTAATAACTGAAAATAAGTCACGGTGCTCTAAAACGGGCATACTTTTTCAATCAGCAGCTTCTTTGACATGGTCACACACTTATTTAAGCGTTCCTTGTATCGTTCCAGCATCCTCTGCTGTTCATCAATCTGTCTCCTCAGATCACAATTTGCCTGCAGCACAACATAAAACAAGCAAAAAAAAAGGGTCAGCTAAAAGAGACAAAGACAAAATTTTAATTTGTTTATACAAATACAGACAGAAGAAACATGTCATCTCTATCATGCTTTGAGAGAAAAATTACGACAGACATGATTTTTGAAAAACCATTTCAAATGGCAAGCAGAGTAGCAGGGATGAAAGTGTAATGAGATTAGTACCCGCAGCAAATCGTCTATTCGGCCCTCCTTCTTCTCCAGGTCAGAGTTCTTGTTGTTCTCCATTGCTGTTAGTTTCTCTATAGTAAGGTCAGACTACAAGGTACAGTGAGCACAAAAACAGTGTTTGTTAATGTTGGATCATTCTGTATCAGTGAAAAGTGTAGCGCAAAAAGATGTCCCTGCTAATGAACCCCTCCACAAGATTCTCCTATCGTTTTGGTTTTCATGTCAATCACATAAGTGCCTTCTGAATTTAACTGAGAGTAACTTATAACACAAGTCTGATTCCAAAAAAACACTGGTGTGCTGTGGAAAACATAAAGAAAATATGATGACATTGTTTGCAAATTAATTGCGTTCTCCAACAATGGTTTTACCAAGTTTTCCCATGCCCATGTAGTACCACTATTTATACAAAATTGTTTCATAAAGTGGTGATCCTCATGCCATCCTTGCGTGTGAAAAACTGTTCATAAAAAAACTCAGAATAGGCATGATTTTACAAAAATAACTGAAGTTTATAAGGTGAAACATTAAATACACTGTCTTTGAACTGTTGACAATCAGAGGATCAGCAAATCATTACATTCTTTCTGTTTAAAACAGCATCCCAACTTTTTTGGAATCAGAGTCGTGTAATGAGTCAAAATGGATAAAGAACCAGCCAACATGTCCAATACCTGTGTGGCTTTGTGTAGCATGTGAAGAGAAACAGGCTTCAGCGAACACGACGAGTGCTCCGTGTTGGCCGAGCTTACGGAGGAGGGGCTCCCCTGCTGCACCTGGGAGACAGAAACATGTGTCCAATAAAATACTTACATGTACAAAGGGTGTCTGAAGGCGTAAATGTCATCATATCAAGATTTTATCAAGACCTGCTGCTGTCAGTCATGCTAAAACATGACACCAATCTCGTAAAAGAACTTTGCATGAAAATGAGGCCCGATGAACTATCAGAGGTATGCGAGGCTGGGGTGGAATTCTCACTGAAGAAGCACTTTAGAACTCTAAAATTTATGTCAAGGCATTTGAGTGATTCATTTTACTTGATGAGATGCAAGGCCTCCAGTTCAAAAAGGAGAACGAAAGGAAGAATTTAACACCCAAAAGCGTGTACAACAGGTTCAAGTAAACTCTTTGGTCAATTGACTGCAATGTGTTTGTGGGTCTATGTGTTTTCTTATTAGTGTTAATTTCTACAATATGCTGCCGGTCAAGCTTTTCTTGATTTTTTTTTCCTTCTCCGGGAACTTTGGCCTATAATGACAGATTTAATGATAGATTTAAACAGATTTCATCAATTAACATCAATATACATTATTTCTGGACAAACAGTCAGTACGTTTACATGCACAGTTAGGTCGAGCTCAGTTATAGCTCATTAGGCCATTTAATTGGACTGCTGTCCTTGTCGCAGTATACATGCGCTGAAGGAGAATCGATTTATTGTCCGACTCAGCTACAGCAGGCGGCTATATGCCCCAGTCAGCTGCTGCTATTAGACCTTCTTTCGGTTAGGCAAGCAAGATACAATCAAGTTAGCAAGTAGTTAGCGAAATCCATGCTGAGTGGTGAAAACATGGGCAATTTAACAGCACTGTACACTTCGTATTTACACTTTACTTTTGGTACAAATTCGATACACATTTCCCCTCGTGCTTACAGGATTTTTGTTTTAGTATTGGCTTTCTTCAACAAATTTATGCTGTTCAAGTTCTAGGTCAAAGACCGCCGCAGGGGCTATCGATCATGTGCAAATTGCTTAGGTCAGTCCGGGGCTGAGGCTTATACATGCAGGAGTGATTGACTTCCAATCCCATTATCTGGTTGTATTAGCTCGACTTAGAGAAATTCGATGTAGTACAATTTCAGTGGGACTAACGTGTTTACGTGCATTTTTAAAGTCCGGTTTTAGCTGGACTACCACAAAAAAAATCGATTTTCTCTAACATCATGTAAACGTACTGTGTGTATACAGATCACATCAGATTGTTCCCACCTGTTAAACTTGACCTATTGAAGTTAAGAACTAGCGTGTAAGAGAGAATGAAGGAAACAGTGTTAAGAGACAAGAAGCATCAGACAGACCGTAGAGTAAACATGCTCACCATGACAGGGGGGTTGGAGAGGGAGTGTTGGGGGGAAGAGCGGACCACTGGTGGGATTCCCCTTGCAGGGCTGGTACCAGGACCGCTACCTCCCGCAAACTGACAGACACGTGAAGAGAGAGGGAGGAAAGTAGCTTAATGGAAAGACCAAGATGGCCAAAAAAGGGAGAGCTGAGTATGAGAGTAACCCAAAACTGAAGCATTTTTAGAGGACATGAGCTCTGCTGGAAACACACTCAGAGACCATTTTCTACCACTCACCTCAAAATAATCACTAATTTTATGGCCCCTGGCTCCTGCTTTACCTATAAGAGAGAGGCAGGGACTTCAGAGAAAAGCTGATATTTGTGGATACATGATGAGAGGATCAAAGCAGTGGGACAAGCCTACCTTGGCTGCCGTCAAAATGATCTGCTTTCCGTTTTCTCACTCTCTGGTCATTTGCTTTTTTCTCAGGAGTCTGTCGAGGAAGCAATGTGAATCAACCACTTGCATAAAAAAGTAACTCATTAATATGAAACAAAATCCTGTCCATATGTGACACAGACAAACCTCTAGCTCCTTGTCACTGAGCGAGCCCACGCTGCACAGACTCTGATTGGATGACTCATTTTGGTTCTGACCCGAGCCCTGTTAAAATTTGGCAAAAATACAAAAATAAATCGCAGGGGAACATTTAAATATGAGGTTGCAGGGAAAGCATGAGAGATATGTATGTGAAAAATGTATTTTCAAAATGTGTGCACCAGCACCTGCACTCGCAGTGTATGCATTAGTGAGAAAGAGCACACACGCATCACAGTTGGAAAACACAGTAAAATGACTGAGAATCCAAAAGAACAGATGCAGCAGGTAGACTCAATACTGTGACCAATTACTTCCCGCTGAATCTAGACCTGCATCAGTCTTCATGCTGGTTCCCTAGGTGATGCCTGTCAGTCAAATGAATCACATCAGAATTCAGCAGGCACTGTCCAATCAGGGAGAGATACTTAGTCATTCAGAGCACACTAGAGCTCTCTCACTGAACCCTCCTAAAATGGCTGAACATTAGGCATGCCGTTGAGGAAGTATTCCTTCCTCTGTCTGTCACCTTTAGATAATGTCATCCATTTTTCTCCTGTTCACCGTGGTCTTAACCATTCTTTTCCTCTCTCTGGAGAAAACCAGTGAAAGATGCTTTGCTACATCTAAAAATGACAGCTTGTTTTTAACTCCCCATCCCTCCCAGAGATTTCCTAGTTGTTTGATCGGACTTGTTCAAAAGGAAATGCACCCTTGAAAATGTTTATTAGGCCCTCTCTGTTACATTACCAAAAGGTGTCCTAGCTCTTGGTCCTCAAAGGATAACGATGTCTTTTTTCTTTTTTACCACCTCAGTGATGACAGAGAGAGCACAGTGCCACTGGGCTGTTCAAGGTCAAGAAAAAAACTCTAAGCTGCTCTGTGACATTGAAGGGCTTTCAGACCACCAACCCATATTTCTTCATAGCCATTTGTTGACACACTTCCCTCACTTTCCCCCTACACACATTGCATCTCTTGTCATACAGGGTGGCTGTGGCATAATGCCATACCAAGAGCCGCCATTTTCTCTGCGGCAGCAGCCATGCCATGCTCTGGGCTCAGCTCTGCCTATGGCTGGCACAGGGCCCACTCCTGGCGCTGACTCTCGCTCCCTAACTGTTCCAAGATCACCTTCCACAAAGACAGCTCCATCCGTGAAGCAGGCAAGAGGGTGGAAGGCTAAATGCTGCCTGCACTCACACCTGGTAAAAAAAAACAAAACCTATTTCTGCATTCTTCCTCTGCCTTCCCTCTTCCTCTCCCTACCACCCCTGTCCTGTCTCTGGCCTTTTTGGCAGGCATCGCCACTTGCATATACAGCCATTACATCATGAGCCAGGGAGAGATGCCATATCACACCAGCCAAAAAACACAGACATAGCTCAACCTTCTCCAGAAACAGACAAAGAAAAGGAATGGGGCCAAGCTAGTCCAGGCCAAACAGCAGAATGATACTGAGTCGGAGTGAGACAAAGAAGGGAAGAGATTCACAAATATGTGTAATAAATAAAACTGTTATTATGACCACTTTGATGGGAGAGAGTCCTCATGCTCCACCTTGGCGACATCTGCAGTAACACAAACCTTAGCCACGCCGACCCCAGTGAAGCGAGCCTCCAACAGCTCCTGCCGTCGGGGGTCCAGGCTATGCAGTTCTTCCATCATGGCTGCAGACACAAGAGCACAGATTAAGGAAGGTGTTGTGGAGTCTGGTATATTCAAGTGGGAGTGACAGATCACTGTTTCAAAAGCATTGGTTGTGATGAGTCATGGCTGTTTTTAGCTATATGGATGTGGAAAATTCCTGTTCTGAGTCATCAATAAGCCTGACAATAATGTTTTCCACTACCATGAGTGTCTAGCAACCACCAGCCGTCAACTTCAGAACTTAAATACTCCGTACTAAAATGCACAATCCAGATCAAAACACAGCCAACAAGGGATATTTAATATGTATCAAAGACGTCAGCCAGATGTGTAGAGTCATTGTCTAGAAAATTATAGCATCATGTGATAACACCCTGGCATTATACGCCTGAGCTGCATGGCGCTGGAGTTATGAAAGGTCACTAATGGGGGGACTGCCAAGTATACTCACAGCAATAGAGAAGGCCACTATAGACAGCAAGTGCCCATTTTACTAGCTTGTGCAAAGGTTAACGTTCAAGTCACACGCCCAACACTGACTGATACGTCTGTTATCTGTGGGTTCCATACATTAAATGAGTAGTTTAACCAGCAACACTGGTTTCCATTTAGTGATACACTGTAGTCCTCCTTCTTGTTTAACATTAACTTTACTCAGGATTTGGATTGCTGGCACAGTTAAAGTTATTGCGACCAGCAAAATTATCTAAGTCATCAGCAAATGATTGGTGAGGTAACGTTAACGTTAGCTTGCCAACACTGGATAATTGGGCTAACAAGCCCACCACACCGATGATGGCCATCACTTAGCATTGCAATCTAAAAGCTAACGTTAACGTTAAGGTTAGCTAGAAACATTAATTCCAATTTTGTTAAGTTACTTATTTTAAAAAAAGACAAACTGTGACTCACGTTGGCCCGATCTCAGATGTCTGATTACATAGAGACTCACATTATCACAACTTCTGGCCGCACCAGTAAAATTATTTTACAAACACACGCAAGATCGCTAGCTTCAGGTAGCTAGCAGGCTAACGTTAACTCGTCTGTCAAAAAGAACCGTCTTCTCGGTTCTATCTTGTCAGGTGCTCGTGCCACGACGCATTGACTTACTAAAACAACACATATTTGTAGATTTACTCTTTTGTTCGACAAGCTAACTGAGTACTTACTGCAAGTTAATGTTTTCTCGGTCCTCCGGAGGGCCCGTTGTTAGCCCTGTCTCCGCTCCCGTTGTTTCCCCCGGTGCTCGGCAGACCCTCCCAGGCTAGGCCGCATCAACAGCCGCGTTCCTCGCGTGCTGATTGTTAACGATCGAGACACGGCGATGTGTGGTGTAGCTCACGGTAGACGACGGTGGACTACCTCGGAGGCCTCGACAACTCCGGGTATCCCAAACCCGCCTTGTTGTACTCCTTAGGCGGGGATCCCCATCACATCTCTCTCTCCCCAAGGACCATACCGTGCCTATGTCGAGTATCTCGTTCCACACAATGGCGACCCTCGAGATTCTGCGTTTTTCACCAGGTATAAATGCTAAGTTATATTTGGGCTAGCGTTAGTTACCCCTATCTTTTTCTCCCCCGCTGGTGAGATGAATTTCGGGTCCTGGATTTCAGCCCGATCAAAACAAAGTTCGGCTTCAGTCGTCTTCCTCGCCGCAGGGGAGCAACCAGTCTGTTTCGGAAGTTGAGCGGTTGCAAGCGTTTCAGTTGGATCCGGATCGATTCGGTTCGGTTCTCATGTTTTTGCAATGTAAACAATAATCAGGAAAATCTCATATTTTCTCGTGAGATTGTTCAAGTATTTTCACCTTCGTTCAGTCCACGCCTGCCCCAAATCTCTTGTCTGGACCAATGGCAAATTCCTCCGTACACAATACAATTTAAGAGCGCCCACCCACTCAGCCACTAAAATGATCACTTATCAGAAAATGTCTATTAACATGATGTTCACACCCACATACTGCACTTACATTATATAAGTAAATTATAAAATTAATGGGGGGGTTTTTGTTGTTGTTTTTCAAGTGGATATTTAAGCATGTATGGAGGTTTGGTTATTTAATGACAAACATTATGAAGAAAGTGATTCTTTTCAACAAAACACCTTTAAAAGCAGTTTTGAAACACCAAAGTCAGTAACAGTTTTACATTTTAGATTTTATTTATTTGCATGTACAAAAATGTCATGAAATTCCCTTAAAAATCATGCATTCATTTCAAAACAACAGCTCATTAAAAACGGCATCTGGCAGAGTAGAAACATTTAAGCAGGGGTAACCAGCCCTTTCTCAGATTACTGCACTAATCAGCACAAAATAAAAAATAGTCACCGTTGTCGTTAACATTGCAGCAACATCAGGGACATTAGCCACAGAACGAGGTCATCATCATTATGGCAGCTGACGTAGTGTAAGGCCTTTACAACCGTATAACGATCCAGTTGCGTACCCTTTATCAAAATCACAATAGAGCTTCTCAGTTCCACACAGCGGCAGAAAAAGCCAGCACCACGTGAATTTGAGCTCCTAGTTTCAGTTGTGGTTGAAGGTCGAGGTCCCGTGTCTCAGCCCTGCATCTCGGGTGGCTGAACCGGAGCCTTGCGATACTTGCATTGGATCCACACCCTGTACATGGTGAGCTGTTTGCCTCTATTCACCTGTAGCCGTCTGTCCACAAGGTTCTGCACTTTCTCCAGCCCTGCCTCGGTGAACATCTGGTGGAGCTCGTCTGAAACAAA
>JAQFJB010000009.1:5335999-5348652 GCA_029874875.1 Naso minor
AAAGCCTTTTCCATCAATGATTAAATATATTCAGAATATGTTCATGATGCATCCAAAAGAATAACCAGTCACAGAGGAATGAGGAGCAGCTTAGCTTTTTATTAGGAAAAATAAAATAAATATCTAGGGAAAAAATATTTCAACATCATTGCAAACATCACAGATACATTTACATCACTCAGTGTTCTCAGTTAATCTGTTCCTCTATTACGTGAGCTGCCACTCAGCTAGCAAGGCAGATCAGTTAATATTCACTAAAGAACAGGTTATTAGTTTTTCTAAGTACTCTTAAGTAGAGGTGTCAACCTGCACACACACATACACACACACACACACACATACACACACATGTACAGCGGCATTGTGGGATTTTGCCAGAGCATTCTGTACTCTTCAAAGAGATCAGAAACTGTCAAGTGCTTGTGGAGGCCTGGAAGTTGACCAACACCACAGCATTCTTCCGACCCTTCACCCCTCCTCTCTCTCTCTTACTCTCCCTCTTTCTGTCTGTCACTCGTCACATTTTAAAGCCTCACTTCATTCTGTACGTCATTTTCCATCTGTCACTTTCATGGGTTCATATGATTCATGAATCTGATAACTTCAAGAACACTTTCATTTACTTTACCAGGATATTTACACTTTCCAATACAAAAGAAAGGCAAAAGAAATTGCATGCAGCGTGGTTAAGGTGCACCGTGCATGCAGAAGTTGGGTTGCAGTGATTCCACTGAGAGATCAGGGGATGTGGTGATGACTGCGAGCCAGCTTTGGCGGAGTTAAACCTCTGGCACAGCTGAGAACACACACGCTGCCTCTCCATCACAATGCCTTCACATAACCATCTCTAACAGCACTGACCACCAAATGCCAACATTGACAAAGTGTGACATTTACTTGGCCCTGTGCTCACTCAGAAGCACAGATGGTGCTAAAGATCTACAGTTTTAAGGGTTTTTGATGAATGTCACTACAGATAAATCTATATACACCTTGTCATGCTTTTTCCTGACACACTCTGCTCAATTACTATCCTTTCCCAACTGTCAACCTCTTTGTCGCATCCCCTCTTTCTTTTTTTGTCCTTTTTTTCACCCTCTCTGGGCCTCCTGGGACATAGAGCGACCCAGAACTTTGGGTGCTTTGGAGAACTCCATAAGAGTTGGCTTGACTGGGGGGAGGTCTCTCGTGATCTCGTCCACAGTTCTCTTGCTGGGACAGGATCCGTCTGGTGTGGGGAAGGGCTGCAGGTCCTCCTCTGTGTGTGGGGCTCCACGTCCGAACCTGACACCCAGCTCTGCGGGGGTGAAGATGGGCAAAGGGAGGGTGTTTCTCTTTGGCAGTAGCTGGTGCTCCCTGACCCCTCTTTCCACGGTGCCCACTCTGAAGACACCAGAGGGACAGGTCTGCACCAGTGAGCGGGCCTGCCACTGCCGGGACAGAGTCTCCCTTCGAGAGGTGTCATTCATGTTCATGGTTTGCCTGTGGGCACCGGAGAAAAGTTAACATTAGAAACATTGGGAGGTCGCACTGTGATTTACCCTTCAAAATTAGAACAGTTCTACCAAGTATTGCCAATTAAATGAGCAAGTACATCTCAGTCTATATCCATACATGGCAAGAAAGATTTTAGTCAGGATGTACTGGTAGAAATAGAAACTTTTTCCTCTTATTCAGCTCTCACCTGTCCTGTGGCCGTGTCTTGAGATTGACACTATGCCAGTCAGCGCTGTAGCTCTCCTTCTGAGCCTTATTCTCCTCCCGTACAGTGCAGGTCAGCTCAGCACCCACCACCACACCGTTGCACTTCTCCAGGATGGTACTCAGTGGCATCATGTCTGCTGTGGAAGGATCTGTCTCAGGTTTATCGCCTCCAATGGGTCTTGTTGATCGGTCTTAAGGTTCGTGATGAGGCTGTTTGCTAAGGAAACAGAGATGCTCCAGCTGGCTGTATCTTCTGGCTCCCAGTGTCTCTCTCCCTCTCTTTGTGCTGTCTGCCTGGGCTCAGATCTGTCCGTGACTTTTATAGATGTTCTGTTGCTATTTCTGATTCGTGTTGTCACTCTGCAATCAGTGTGCACTGACATCCGACACCGAGTGCTCCATGTCTCATTCCCGGAGAGCTGGAAGCCACTCTTAAGAGGGGTTAAGGGTAATTGGTCTCAGAATCCCCTGATTCTCAAATTGTATGCCCACTCACCTCTATAATCACTAAACCCAACACGTTCCACTTCAGCCAGGATCGCAGCACCTCAGAGGGGAAAGTATCATGTGGATGCTTCTTATGGAGATTATATAAACACAGAGGGTTTAGTCCACTGAGAGGAATCTTAACAAGGTTTAGGTCTTGATGTAGATGAAGCATTTCAGGCACAGAGGTTAAACACACAACGTGTACGGCCTCTAGAGGTCTCTATCAAAGCCGTGAAAACTAGAAAAAAAATAGATGTAGTTTTGTGATACAGTGAAGTGGTGAGGGATCATGGGATTTTTTTATTTTGTTGTTGAACAGTCACCATTGCTGGTGAAAATCTCACCGACTCAGACAGAAATGGTCACCGACGAGGTAATGTATTAAAGCTTTATTCATGCTACATTTAGTCACATTTGCCGACTTCTGACTGGAAGTTAGCGCCGGCTGACAAAATGAAGCGTGCTGTAACCTTAATAAAAATACTGATTTCTGAGTTTGAACATTGTTGGGAAAATTTGGGATAATCTAAGCACACAGCATTTGCATTTGTAACAAAGATAAAGGCCCAGTTGTTTTTAGATATTTTAATGCAGACACGTTGAATGTTATCTGTTTTAATATGCATAGATTAGAAAAAATACTTTTGTCACTTGGAGAAAAAGGTGGAAAGTTAAAGAACTTCTTGAAGTATCTTGCTTAATTTTAAATTATAACACAGTTCAAAAGGAGTTTATACAACAGATGTGTTCTGTGATAAGATCAAACCTCCCCATAAAATGCCATCACAGTGCATGGCCTCACAGTAGCAGAGAGAGCTCCATCCCCAGAGATTCATTATCTTACTGACAGAGCGCCACGCAAGCCATAATCAACTCCGGTTACAGACAGTGAAGTGCACTCACACACACACACACACACACAAACCTCTGACAGTTGTCTGTGGGTGTGATATTACGACCGCTCCCTGTCTCTGACTCATTCATCCACATCAGGTACTGAAATCATCACATAGCAGATATTAGATATCAGACGGAGTACAGTTTCATTATCCTGTTGAGGAGAAGCCCAATCAATCACACTGCATTTACATGTATTCTTTTATTAGAGTCACATGTAGCCATGACAAAGTCTGCAATCTGATAAATCTGAGCTGAAATATAACTTCAGTTATGAAATCTACAGCTCTTCCAAATGGATAGCATTCCTTTCCACTGACTACTTATGTCCTATATATCTAATACTACAGTTGAATATTTTTTTCTATCAGTTAAATACAGTAGTTTTTCAATTTCCTCTCTGTGATTTCTCAGCAGGGTGACATCGCATATGGAAAGTTATCGCTAAGTGTCACACAGAAAAAAGAGAAACCATCATGGGGATTCCTGGGTTCATGCGTTCAGTCATGTTATGACACCATAGCAACCATGACATGCCTTTTGGGAAACCCAGTAAGTTAATGTGCAGGCTCGTTTACTGTTGAGATCATCTTTTTAGAATCAGCGTGACTCTGAGTGACCAGGCCGTAAATTTGTAGTTTTTGCTTTGCTAAATCTGCAAAAGGACATCAGATGACTTTCACGTCCATGCTGTTTGTGGGTGAGTCATGCTATGCTAATGAAGCCAGAGTTTGTGCGGGTGAGCAGTGATGAGGTGAACCCTGTCACAGTAATCACCCCCCTTCGTCCTTATCCCTCCACAGACAGGCCCGGCCAGGAAGAACTGTGTGTTGAATAACAACGCTGCTACAGCTGCTGGGAAGTGACATTTAAATGAGCTGTCACTGAGAAAGAGGCGGGGGAGTGGGAGGAAGTGAGGGAGGAGAAGGGCAAACAGGGTAAATAAGGCAAAATATTGTGAGGGTGCAAGTTTGAGTGTGTCTAATTTGTTTTGTGTGCAGAGGAATGAATTTGGGCGGGCAGAGTGGAGCCTCCTACACAGGTCAACCTGACACTGTGTGCTTGCTTTGCAGAGAGGAGAATCTAAAGAAAAGTTAACTTTTCATCGATCGCTCCAACAATCTTTAACTTGACTCTAGCGCCACAAGTCAAGTGTTACCACCAGTTATTTGCGTGTGTGCCAGTGTGCCAGCAGACTGGTGCCGTGTTCGAACATGTGCCCTCAGCAGAGTGTCTCTCTTACGTAAGAATAACAACAACAAGAGGCAGCTGACCACCAAAGCACCATCATCACCATTTATCTCTCAACATGGTCTAGTCCCAGCGGGATGATCAGACACCAGTCCAGGATTTGCAGTATGTCTGCAGATCAGATTGTAAGCCAGGCATGGGTACACAGCCGACAGGCCACGTGAGGGCATGGGAGCAGACTGAAAAAGACTCTTGTATTTTATTTCAATGGAAAGTTGTTGTACCACAGGTCTTGTGGATTTATTGCTCAATTCTTGCTCAATTTCCATGCAGAAAATAAGTTTCAGATTGATGATAGTCATGAAAATTCTTTGTCTCTTTTAGTCTTTGTCATTTGAGTAACTTTTCAGTAGCTGGAAACTCCTCTTGTTTCCCTCAGGCAGCACTAGGGAGGGCCAAACACCAACATGTGACACTGTACACAGCAGGCATCAGATTGGAGCTTTATTTCATCATGAACTGAACACCAGAACATACTCACAAAACTGCCACAAGAGTTTAGAAATCTTTCACATTGTTAGTAAATTGCTTGGGGGGGGACACATCCCTCATGCATCACCTGAAAGACACCTCAGTCACACACACACACACACACACAACCTCCTCAAAAGTTCGACATACAAAATTTCCTTCTGCTACTTTCCAAATGCAGCCACATGAAGCCAAATGCAGACTCAAACGAATTTAAAAGAATCAACTGTTCAAACACATTCCTGTGAAGAAAAATATAACATCAGATTACTGGGCTATTTATTCAGTGTTGTTACTGATCATGTGATTGAGTGAAACAAGTGCTGATAATCATAGGACAAAATATAAAGAGGTTCTCCTCAAATGAACATTGCTACCCTGAAGGTTCACAACAGCTACACAATAAACAGGGTGAGAAGAAAATAAAACTGTGGTGAACAACATTTACACAAAAATCTCCTAAGCCCTTTTAGGTTTTGACCAAACAAACAAACAAACAAAAAAAGACTCAAGCTGTGCAGTTGGGGAAGAAAATAGAATTTTTTTAAAGCCTAAAACTTCCAAGAAGCAGCAACAACACTGTACGAGGCAGCAGACACTTAAGGTAAGAGCTTTGCTTTCTCTCATCCAGGTCTCCAGGGCTGATGACTACTGCCCCCTGCCTTGTGTCTCTCATTATTGCAGCCAATAGATCTTAGTATCTGTCACTCAAGTTTCCATCTTCTTTGTCGCTCTCGCTCTCCTCCTCGTCTTCATCTTCATTGCCGCCTCCGTTCATGGCCTCTACCCTGGCCAGCAGCAGCGGCAGGTTTATGGAAAGACCGGGGATCTCCTCGTCAGAGTCTTCCTTTGGAGGATAGAAGCGCTTTGCCTTTGCCACAAAATCATCAGCTATATCGAGGTACAGGAGACGATCCTAAGAGGAGGAAAAGAAGAAAAAGACATGGTTGAGGAGGGGAAATCAAATGTGATTATTTGAGTTTCAGTGTGAAAAGGGCAGTGTTTTCCACTTCACCACAGGGATTGAATGTGTCAACCCATGTCCTGCTGGGGCTGTGATCTGAACCACTGGAGTCCTATTTTAAGGGTTTCTTCCTCCAAAGTGCAGACAACTCAGTGCTTCCTCCCAAAATGTGAATGTTTATAGATGATTCAGCGTATGTTTATCCTGAGTTTTATGCCCAAGCTTTACACTGGCTCTCAATGGATTTTTGGATCTCAAGGTTTGTAAAATTTAGACCTTTTTGACAACATTGCTGCTAAGGGTCAAGCACTCCTCACTGTACATGGCCTAGCACAGGGGTGAAGCACACACACACACACACATTTTCGCATTGGTTAGTAATAGATGCTATGTATCACAACTCCCAAAGGCTGTTTGTTTAACCTTGAACTCCAGGTCACAGCAGGTGCTCGTACTTAAATGATTTTTCATACAAATTTAGAGTTTATTGTCAATACATTCCCTCCGACAAACCCCTGTTCTCACCAGGATGAAGAGATATCTCTCTGGTGGGGGCTCTTTTGCGTTGAAGATGGATGTCTCAGAGTGGAGCATCTTAAGCATGGCACGAGCTGCTGGGGCATTTCGCATGCGGTCATGTGAGGCTCCAGCTGACACTGTCAGCAGGGAATCTGCCTCAGCCGTGAAACCTAGAGACCACAAGACA
The DNA here is from genome assembly GCA_029874875.1 of Naso minor. Lineage (NCBI taxonomy): Eukaryota > Metazoa > Chordata > Actinopteri > Acanthuriformes > Acanthuridae > Naso > Naso minor. The sequence goes on from JAQFJB010000009.1 coordinate 5,342,482, forward strand.
AACCTTTTTTGGCTACTCTGTATGAATGCAGAAGGGACAATCTGTCCAGCATCCTATCTGTCCAGTGTTACCTAAGTTCTCCAGGATTGTCTGCCATTTGTCTCTGACTTCTCTGCGGGTATCTCGCATGGCCTCGATGTCAACACTCAGACGTCGATAACCCTGAACAAGAGGAAAAATATTTTTTAGACATTTTCTTTCAGCCTGGAGTTTCCTCCTTTCACAGGATAGGTTCTACTGGTCTACTTACTTGTAATTGTCTTCTTGACTTATACATGGTTTAAATTACTGAATATATCAACTTTATGCACCACTTAGCATCACCTTTCGTCCTTTTCCACTTGTGGATGGGTTGTTTTAGATTTCTTCACTCGATTTAAGGTTAATATAACCAAATGAAGCCTCAACACTCTACTCTGTGCCTAAGTCATCCTCCCTCACTTACCGAGGATCCCATGCGGGTCTTCTTCCTGGCCTCCAGCAGGCCGTGAAGTACCCGGTCGTCATCTCTCTCTGAGTGGCTGGGGTCTCCAGGCGTACTCCACAGGTTGGCCTCCTCATCACGACGCTTCTGGACTTCACGATTAAAGTACTCCAACGGGTCCTGACTATGTGATCGGCCAACACACACAGGCATCCAGAAGCAACATTAATACATATTAAACTACTGATCGTATGTACATTATTTATCAGATGTGACACAAATGACATTTACTGACAATGTAAAAGACATGTTCTGTGTAGCTGGCATGTGAACAACACAAATGGCAACACGTATTAAAGTGGTAGCCCATGGGCTGTCTGTTTTCTTACGGTACTAAAGGCTGCTTTTCATCGTCATCATCATGGTCCGCACAGCAGCAGCAGCAGCACTGCATGAGGAATCTTTTAAAGGCTGAACCCATCTGTTCCAAACAGAATTAATGGGTATTAGGTGTGGACACTGGCAGGTAATCCAAAAGGAAGCAGTTTTCAGTTCTTTAAATGGTAGAAAAACTTCCTCGGTTCTTCAGGCAGCTGTGAGTCCGGTCCAGTTGCTGTCCTTGTAGATGCTCTGATTCCTACGAAGGATGATCTTACTCACAGCCAGTATTTCAAAAAAGATTTGGCAGAGTAAGAAAAGACAGCTGCTACAGCCAATAAGTCGTCCGCTGCAATGACCCTTGTTAATCTGGTGTTGCTCTAAAAGGAAGAGCATCTGGTAAGTGCAAAGATACAAAACATTGATCCCCGAACTCAACCTAATTTTCAGCTTCCCATTTTTTAGGACTTCACTCCACATCCAGTAGAGGTTTGTGCCTTCAGATCACTGGCCAGAGCTTGCACGAGTAGAGAAGCTCAGACAGATGGCAGCCCAAGTCTGGTCCTTCTCATCAGCCTTACATGAAGGACAATGAGAGCAGTGAGACGCTTGCTCTCACATCAGTTAAAAAAAAACACACATTCACACACCCATTGCCTCAGAAGACAGTCACAGCACAATCATGTGAGCCGCTCCATCTTTTGGCCTTAGCACTTTTCTGGCCCCAAGGACAGCGCATCTCCTCTTCAACAGTGGGTCTAATTAAACACTCTGTGTGCAATCTACCATGGCTGAATTGATTCGGGGTTAATTAATGGATATTGAGATTATTTATCGATTAATCTGTAAATAAGAATCTTTGGATGGATTCTCTCATGTTTGAGAATATTCAGTGAAAACGGAAGGCTGTTGTGAAAGCATTGTGAACATTGTGATACTATGAGAAAATTCAGACCATGACGTGGAGGGTGACTCGGTACACAGAAGCCAGTTTAGTTCTTGAGTTCAGTTGTGGTCTTTTTTGTTTTTTGTTTTTTTTATACAACAGTACGACCGTCACACATGTGACATAGGCTCAAATCACAGGGTATTATTGTTCATGACATAAACACCCCGAGGACCCAGTGATGGAAATAGTGGAATCTACCGTGATAACATAAGAGTCATTTAATGTCACCTGCTCAAATGCAGCCGCTGTGGGGTGCAAAATTAAAACATCTACATTATTTCACAAGTATCTTCACCAGACTCATGATATAGATTAAGAAAAACAGGGTATAAAATATTAACAACTGGTTTTGTCTGCATGTTACATAAGGATTTGAAGCTGGAACGCCGTCATGGGTTCATACATTTTATTAGACATAAGACATTTGTTAAAGACTCAAAAACTGTTGGTCAATATTGCCACGTTGGCTGTAAATTCACGTTTGATCAATGATGCAAAGACATATACATTCAGAAACTATTATTAATGAAAACAGGAAGTGAAGTACTTATGCAGGATGCATATGCATACAGTATACCTTTGCTGAATGTATAAAGCATCGAGTAAACAGCATTGAGTAAATGCAAAGCAAAAGAAAAGGCTGACATGTAATGTTACTGTGATAAAGGCACCAAATATTTGATATTATTATCACTTTGATTTCATCTTCCCTACAGTATTTAGCTAAAATCAACCCTTACAACTTCTCCAGTCAAATCTTACTAACCATTGTTTTGGACTTCATTGGGATTAATCTCAAACTGCTGATTGCAGCATCCACACATACCTTGGCTTAAAAAGTAAAAAGCCATGTGATCATGAAGGTGACGTCGTTAACGGTCACATCAGTGTCAAAACATCAGCTTCAACCGCAAGTATGGTCCTTCAACGTGTGAACAAATCGACAAAGTTGTTGTTGCCTCACTTCTCAAGACTGAGAAGCACAAGGATGAAAGAAACGAGCCGCTCTCCTTCGTTTAAACTCTGCGCTATCCCAAGCCAATAGACGTCAGCCAGTTTTCATTACAAATGTAAAGCTCAGACATGTTTTTTCTGAGGCGCATCGTAACACTGAGAGGCAGTCTTGAAAAAACAAAACTAAAACTTAACAAGTTAGAAGCAACATTTTTTAATAATTAAAAACAACATTACTGCGCCATGATGCAAGAAAGAACGTAAAAAATCGGTGAAGTGCCACATGTTGGAGCCTGAGGGAGGCCAGCACTTAAGTCAATGGAAATTATGTCTGTGTAGTGAAAACTTTCGATCCTAAATAATAAGTTTAGCTAGTTTACCACAAGGCCACTTGAGGTTATTGGCACAAAAGATAGCTTTAGGAGGTACAGCGCGTTCTTGTTCATAATCATTACAATCATAAGGCGGAGCTGAGCTTTGTGATGCAGTTGCACCACAGACTAACAGCCTCCTGATGTGACTCCTAGTGTGACTCCTAGTGTGACCTCCAGACCAATCCCAGAAAGCAAAACAAAAACCGTCAAATAAACTTTTAATGACAGCTGACCAAATGTTTGCACACTGAGAGTGTGGTTGATGTAAAACAAAGTGGCTACCAAAATGTGGACTAGTGGTGTCTCCCTCTAGTGGTGATTAGACAGCATGTGACGTTTTTCTCCACCGATCACAGTGAGTAAAGGAGAATAAACAGTGTTGAAACAGCTGTCACCCATTCAAATTAACTGTTAAATATGGCTGTGAAGTGTGGCTTGTTTTGGGGGAAGGCGAAAACGCAAAACAAAAAACAAACAAGCAGCAAATTAAAGGCTAACAATGTAAGCGGTAAGATAAGGCTCAGCTGTTCCATGAAACTGCATTAGTTCATGTGTAACAGAAACACAGATGCCCACACAATGAGAATCACTTACATTCTCATCCAGGTTTTCTTGTCTCAGTAATGTCCGCCCGGCCGACTTGGCAGGAACAGAAACAACAGTTCTCATTGCACGTTGAGGGGCACAGCATAACAGTTACAGGTCCATGTAAAAATGTGTGTGCGATCATGCTTCAAAAACAACATTAAAGTTTTAAGATGAGGAGGAACATCGTGTTTGATAACCAAATTACTCCTCTTCTGCTGTGACTGAGATGTTGAGTGAGTGGTCACAGGTTCCACATCTACTCTTCGCAGTGCAGTCTTCTCAGTTTAGGCAGCATATCCCCTCAGCTTCGACACATCACAAGGGTTCTGTTACGCCCGTTGGTTCACTTACAGGGAACAATAGTGACACTTCAGCTGTGGCACAGTGAGCGTCTCTCTTTTTCTAAGTGAGGTGGTGGGAGCGCAGAGAGGGCCGCAGCTCAGCGATGCGCTGACGTAAATGGGTCATAAATTCAAACATGGTGGCGGCCAGACTCTGGTGGATGAGGTAGCGAGGAAGTCGGCCCTGAGGAGACACATGGAGGGAGTGTTAATTGAGACCATTCCATTTCACCTCAGGAAACGGAAAAGGTAAAATAACTGTATTGTGTATCTTCTCACCTTCAAGTCAGTGTTGAGGACCCAGATAAAGGTGCAGACGGACGGATTACTGCTGGATTTGAGGACCACAAATCCTCCTGGACCGTTCTCTCCCCTGAGGCCGGCAATTAAGGTAGAAGAGGGGACAGAGAAGTTAAAGAAATGAAACTTACAAAACTGCACTTTCATCAAATCAATAAGATGTTCTAATTTACTCGATCAGTGAAAAGAGGACTGGCTGGAGGCGAATGGTCTGACCTGACATAGCGACCGCTTGGAGGTTTGGCTTCATGGTCAGTTGCCATGCCAGCAGACAGGTAGCAGTCTCTTTTCCGTTCCACCCGGCGAACGTTAACAAAGTCCCTAAAGGAAGAAAAATCAATCAGTCAGTCCACCCGTTTTGTGTTAGATCTGCAGTTCACATGAGAATAAGTCAAAAAGACGGAAAGTAGGAAAAAAACGATGACAGAAGCAGGAGAAGACGCCTTCTGTACGCAGTGCTGATGTACCTCGCCGACACAACTCCCCCTGCTGCTCCAGAGGAGACATCGTATGATACCAGAGTGTTGTCGTCAACCCTCTGAAGGATCTGAGAAAAAGACAGAAAGCACTGTTACACTTTGGAACAAAACAAATAAAGAAAAATGCTCAAAATGGCAGGAAAGTTTGTAAAAATGTGTGAAAGTTGTCACCTGGCAGGCGGAAACAGTTCTGTTCCACTGGACCATCTTCTCTGGCTGCAGAATCACCTCCTGATACACAAGCTCAGCCGGACACTGCATTAAGGCCTGAACAAAAACAACAGCACACTTCAAAAACAAGCAAGTCAAGAGCTGTGAGTCATGTCTACAAGAAACCCAGCGTGTTTTCAGAATGTGGTAAGGTCGTAAAATCCTGTGCAGAATCCCGTAAAGAAAGAAAACAGTGTAAAAAATGTGGGAAATACATTTCATCAGTCCTCCAGCCTACTTTTACCATTTCTATCTCAGCTGAAATTAATCTAAGATGTATTGATTTTCTGGCACAAAAAGCCTAATTTTAGCCGTAATAATCCAAAATTTTAAACAAGACTTATGATACGCGTTCCTGCCTTCAATAAAGATGAATGTAAACAGATCAATATTTAAAATATTCCAAAAACTGGCTGAGGTTTTTTTAAAATTGAGAAATACCCTCAGTTGTTGGACCACAATGATACAAACAACGTTCTTTGGTAAAAGAAACGGAATGTCAAAGCAAAAATTGTTTGTTTGCAACAAGTCTCTGCAAGCCATTTTTCATATGTGTGCTGCTGCGGCTTCACGTTTATCTGATGCAACATAATTGTCTGTATTTCCAGAGGAGCCCTGACAATTGGTTTAAAAGAAACACAAACGCACTGCAGATGTGCAGCAGCTGTTTCACTCATTTTGTGAGAAGAATAGTCACAGAAACCATCACTATCACATTATCACGGGGTGGGTTCATTGGGAGAAGTGCAGATAATTTGTGTGATTTATGTTAGTATTTATATGTTATGGTTCCTCCTGTTCACAACGGAAAAAAACAAGCCTCAAACAGTTTCTACAATCACCAAAACAAGCATGAAAGGTCAAGCTGATCGATAACTTATCAGCAACACAAGACATTTAAACACAGCACAAGGGTGTCAAAAAGCAAAATAAATGTGAGGCAGTCTTGTTCATGATTTACTGTAACAACGACTCGCTGCTGTAAACCAACAAGAGAGGAAACAGGAGGATCCTGTAAGCAGCCGACTTCCTCTCTGGAAAACTACACACACAAAAGAAACTCAGTAAGCTGTTCAAGTTTCAGAAATAAAATGAATACTCTACAGTATTCAGTTGCAAATTCTCAATCACGATCAGTTCGGACAGCATATCTCCAGCATGACAGACAAACACA
>JAQFJB010000009.1:5394733-5405269 GCA_029874875.1 Naso minor
TATTATTATTATTATTATTATTATTATTATTATTATTATTATTATTATTATTATTATTATTATTATTATTATTGCTGCACGTATTTATTGTGTTGTTTTTTGTAATTAATGTTAATAGTCTATGGAAATGAAGGGATCTCATGTGTTGCTGAGCATTTTTTTCATAAAATTCAAGTCTTTCAACTTTGTATTCAACCAACTGTGTGGTAAAATAAAAAAAAAGACAATAAACGAGACTGCGTAACTCGATTTTTATTCACACTTATCAAACAATCGTGGCATCCTGAACCATGTTACCGAGGCCTATTTGATCTCTATAGCCTGCCGGGAGAATTAATCATTCGTTTAAACATCGAATTCAATTATCATTTGTATCTGAAAGATAGGGGGAAAAAATATCTGCAAGTTGACTTTCAGGGGAAAAAACGGCATCAGGCTTTTCTCGTTATTGGCTAAAATTAGGCTGACAGTGTCTGGTGCCACAACCTGCAGGAGCTCCTCACAGAGCCTCAGGGCCTTCATCTCATAAACTGGGACAGGAGCAAGAGGGCAGTGTTGCCATTCGCCCGATGTGGTAAACTGGTGCCAGCGCTTCATTCTTACTGGGCAAACAACTCAAATTTACAAGGCAGTCTTTGAAATATATGGAGTGATTTAGAGTACAGACGTTCAGAGGAAAACAAATAGGTGAAAGTTTTGAGTTACACAAATTTTACACACTGGTTAATACATACAAACTTTGCTGGTTAACTGATGTCAAGCACTGCATTCAAGGTCATCGGGATAATTTTGGAGATCTGCTTCATATCCTATTGATGAATAAGGCAAAAAGTGAGAGGGAAATGTATTTCAGCACCAAGGAGAGCTCCTGCAGCTGGGCGTCTGATTTAAGAAGTTAAAAGTTGTTAAAAATCCAAATAATCCAAACAAATTGTGCGCAATGGGATATCCTGCTACAACAAGAGATGACATGTTTTAGGAGCTATCTGTAGATTCTATACCATCATCTCCAGAATACGCAGGATTTTGCAGACTTGTTGGTTTCATACAAGGTTTCGTCAGTGCATAAAACTGACAACCAAGGACAGACAAATTCATGTCACAGAGAAACATAAAGATAATTTTAAAACCACCTTCAATTTTTTCGATGCCCTGTGAGGCATACAATAGGCCTACTCAGTTCTTTTGATGCCTCATGTAGGCCAATTTCCGACACAAGGCTAATCTAATAGTAGGCCAACTTGTTGAGGTAACAAAAAAACCAAAACAAAACAAAAAACTTAATTTCTTTATCTTTTTGATCCTGTAGATAAAATAATGAAAATTAAGGAATTGGCATTACACAAAACACGGGCCCACAGCCCACTGGAAAAATGGAAATATTCGTTATTTTAAAATTGCCGTCATATTTTGGATTTCCATCTCTTCATAATGCATTAAACATCAGACATAAATAATTAATTATTTCATAGTTTCAGCTCTTGTAACTTTAAACACTCATCTCATATTTATGTCATACATTCTAAACACTGATTCATATGGCATTATAAATATATTGATTTATTTATCCTGGGCTGTTTAAATCAATTAAATCAGTATGTTCATGAATTATATATTTAATCCTCATCTCTCACACGTTAACTTGGGCCTTCGACGCAAGATATGGACGGTTACCGTAAATAATAAGCCGTCCTAAAAATAGAAATATTAAGTGTTAGGCTATTTGTAAAAAAAAAAAAAAGAAGAAGAAGAAGAAGAAGAAAAAAAAAATGGTGACCACACGCACACACACACACACACACACAGTGCAAAGGGCAGCCGTTGCCACCCCGGTTGGATTTGGAGCGCTGCCCCGAGACCCATATGTTCCCCAAAATGTCCTGCGTGTTCTCTGCTGTAGGACGCACACAGGCTTTGGGTGGCGACGAGTGTTGGTGACCAATAATCTCAATATCAATACTCAGATTATTTGATCTTTTTTAAAATAAAACCCCGCGGACCTTGGCATTTGGCCCAGGGAGGCTGAGTAAGCACATTGCAGCTTAGATTTCGAGGGAGAAAAAAAAATCTGGTCAACAAACAATTCGCTAATAATTTTTTGTCACGTACCAAACTTTCACCGCCTTGTCCTTTGGAATTTAATTTCTTTCGAAAGAAAAAGGAAAACTTTTTAAATTTCAAAGTTAGAGTGTTTATGAAGGGACTTTGCCCATTTCAGTCACTTCTCGTCTATAAGAAACACATTGTGAGAATATTGTTCAGTCTTTGAATTAGTTTCATGTTTTCAGTCAAACATTTCAAGATCATTTCAATATTTTTAGAGTTAGGTAAAATGCAAAAGACCGGCAACAGATCAACATATTTTTGGACATTTTTAAAAACATTTTAATTACATCAAAACGATATTTTTACTGCAAGTACAGCTTGCTACCCTCCCTTAAAATAACTTTAAAAACATGAATAAACTTATTCGAGGTCATACACATTTTTAATTTTAAAAATCTAATTTGTGAAAGTTTAGTGTAGCCTACATAAAGCACTTGAGGGTTTATGCTTTTGTAAATTTCGTTCTTTGCACTTGAAAAAAGGTTCTACGTGCAAAAATGTCGAGTAAAATGTAATTTTCTTCAATATAATTTTGTAGAGATGTGTTACTGCGGGACGTTTGAAAGTGAATAAAACATGCTCATAAACATTAATCAGGGAGCCGCGTAACTCCTGATTCACGTTTTTCATTTTTCTTTTTTTAAATATTGTGATTAATGCCAGTGGTTTAGGTTCAAATAACTCCGCTACCTTAAATTACAGATAACACTGCATTTGGCAGATTTCATCTGTGAGCTCATTCGTTTAGTGGGAGTCTCAGATCCTCAGTTCAGGCTGTTTCAAATCTACCACCGAAACACTGAAAATCCAAATGTGTTACACTTCTGCCTCAGTTTTAGGCCTCTGTAGTCTTTTTGGCTTTATCAGCAAAGAAAAAAAAAGTGCATGCATTTTTGCAGGAGCCATCCCCAAAGTGTGAGCAGTGGGATAGGGCATCTATCAAAATACTCCCCGACCCTCCAACACACCACCTCCTCTTCCTCCACAGTCCGGAGAGAGGGTGTGTGCGTGCGTGTGTGTGTGAGAGAGAGAGAGAAAGAGAGAGAGAGAGAAAGAGAAAGAGAGAGAGAGAGAGAGAAAGAGAGAGAGGGAGGCTGGCAGGCTGGCGGAGGAGAGCCGTGCCAAGTCCCTTAATGTTCCCCAGCAGCAGCACCAGGAGCTCCGGAGAGGACAACCCAGTGTGTGCGCCAGTGTGCCAGTTCACCGGGCCAAAGTGGCACTGCTGGGAGGAGTCGATGTTTCTTTCCTAATTTTTGCAGCATCTGTTCATTATCCAGGACGTTTAAAACGAGAGCGCTCATCCCGAGTAACCCTTCGCCACACGCACGCACGCACGCACGCACTCATTCACTCACACACAAACGCACACAGATACACAACACTAAGGCGTTTTTGTGTGGAGTTGGCCTATGAATATGCATCTTTCCCTCTAATGTTGTTTTACATCAGCTCAGTGAAAGAGGGGCATGTTGCATCCAGTTCTTACATGTGGTAACCTTGCAACAAATCAGATTGCACACACAGAGGATTTAATTGGAGTAGGCTAAGTTTGACTAAAAAGGACTCAAGCAGTGTGCAAATGTTTTTGTTGTTGTTGTTTTGTTTTTTAGGTTAGAAAAGAGGAAATATGCACTTTCACTTCAACGCCGTCTTACCTTGTGTGTTAATGATTCTTGCAGTGAAAGCATTTGTGATTTAGTCGCGATTTGAGTGCTAACATGTCAGTGTAAGAGTGTGTCATAACTGTGGGCTGTCAAGATTTTAAACAAAGACATGTCACACCTTCAAAGACAAAATGAGATGCTGGTAAATAAGACCAAATATGGAGGAACCGGTTTTCCAAATAACACCATGAGTTGAATGATTTTGGTTAATCAATCGATTTTTGCAGATTTTTCTACAAACTTTTCAGAATTATTTCCACGATTTAATGAATGAGTCCTTCACTTTATCAGCCACAATTTCCAATTTTGCAATACGAGCCTGACTAGAAACTCGCATTTGCAGTCAGTCTCAGCCAGTCTCACGAAAAAAAAAAGAAAGAAAACAACTTCCAGTGACACTCTGTGCTCCAGTCAGATGAAAAGTGAGTGAATGAATCTCGCTGTTTAAATTATCATGTTCATGCCCACTCTTTTTCTCACTCAACTTGGTAGAGGAAAAAAAAAATCAAGAGTGTTTGTCCGACATAACAGTCAATAGTGCGATTATCAAAATGTCACAAGTACTATGGTGTGAATTCCAATTAACATTGAGCTAAAATAATAACCGGGTGTTTTTGCAAAATGCAGATATCATATCATAATATGGATACAAAATATGTGGAGATAAAAGCATTTAGGACTCCATGCAGGAGGGAGGAGGGTAATCTGGTCAGGAGACTGTGAGCATTTGCAATCTGTCAGTGATTAAAAAACAAACCACGAGGCATTGCAGTTGAAAGGGACACAGATTTGCTTCAACACACACACACACACACACACACACACACACACACACACCAAATAACACCTGCATTTTAATAATTTATTTCCACAGAAAGTGCAGTTGGTGCATTGTTAACTTCTCTGGCTGCACAGACAGTAAAAACTCGGTTACACATGTGTAGGAAACAATTGTGCATACTCCGGCAAACCTCTTTGGCAGACTGTAGGCCAATGCCTGTGCCCCCGCACTGCCAGACAAGGGAGCGGGGCTGTCACTGGCAGTGCGTTCAGAGGAAATTCCACAACATCTGTTTGTTATCACACAACAGGGCACGGTGCAGCTCGGGCAGTGGGGCAGAAGACGAGGCAGAAGCTGTACGCGGAGATGTGCTACCGCTGCGGGTCCCGCCAAAGGAGAAACAGGGGCTTGGGAGGAGGAAGTGGGGAGGTGGGGACAGGAGTTCGGGTGTAAAGGGGGCAGGGAAGAACCAGGAAGAGGGGTGAAAAGACAGAGGTGGAGATCCGGGTGAGCGCCAGGTAGGTTTCAGGCCTTTGGCGGGTGGCCAAATAGGTTTTTGCTGGAGTTTGAGTGATGCCAGATGTTGACGTGCACGCGAGGAGAAGTGTTTGTTCGGAGAGTTTGACTCCAGCATGCGTGCGGAAAGTCTTCTTGACCTGTCCGACAGCAGTTGCGGTATGCTCCGGAGGGTCCGGCGGAGGGGCGGGGCTGGCCCCTGTTTAGGAGGTTAAGTAGGAGCGTGCAAAGGGACACAACTGGATCAGAGGGGGGTAGTTGCTGGTTTGCACAGATGGCGTGTGTGCGTGCGCGTGTGTGCGTGCGCGTGTGTTATGATAGGGTTGGATGATGCCCTGGTCACATGGGCAGCAGTAATTGGCCTCCATATTGACCAGTTTGCAGCGCTGGGGGGCGGGCAGTCTCCCAGCTGGACCTGTCAGAAGGCATCGAATCCACCTCACTGATCACCCCCCGGACGACCTCCGCACCTCTCCCCTTTTCCTTTCATCTCTCCCTTCTCCTTCTCATCTCGACTTCTCTCCGTCACCTTTAATCTTCCCGTTGCCCGCCTCCTCTGCCTTCACTGGGATGACCTGAACTGTCCATCACCGCTGTCGTCTTTCCGCAGCTCCTCCAAACTTAAAGTCAGGACTCACTTGAACAAACTGGAGCAAGAACTGTGTTTCAGTTTCATTAAGGATGGAAACATTGTGGATCCATGAATAAACTGAACCTTGACCTTGAACAAAGCCAAAAAGATTTGCTTGCAAATGAGATGAAATGATGTTTCTTTTTTCCCCCCTCCAAGTCTTCAAGAATTATTGTGAAACTATATTTCTTTTTTACACACCTGCTGGTAATACATTGACTGACACTCATTATTGGTGGCAGGAAAAAATGCATATGGATTTTCTTTACAAATGCATCTGGAAGCTGATGTATCTGATGCATGCAACAGTAACAGAAAACAAACAACAGAGTATTTCTGACATATTTGGGTAGATCAACTCTTTATGAGCTTTTGCTAGATTGGATATCTTAAAATTTAACAGGTCATCATCCAGTGTTATTAAAAAAAATGTCGTCATGGAAAATTATATGAGCTGACTATAGGTGGACCTTAGGAAATCATTTTCAGTCTAAAACAGATCTTGACATGCTAAAACAGATTTTTTTTTGCAGTGTTGTGTAAAACAGACCTTTGTGCATCTGACTGACTTTTAACGTGGTATCACCCTCCCACCCGGAGCAATAATGGCGTGTGTTCTGCTGTGAGATGCCCGACTGTGAGGAGTTAGTGCTTTAGAAAGGATTTCATCCCAGACTTGGCAGGGGAGGGTCTCTGGGTACGTAGAGAACAATTGTCTCTCCTTCGGTCCTGTCAGCCAGCAAACACAGAGAGCTGGCACACGCTCAGTGGGAAAAGAGCGGGAGTGACAAGGGGGACGAACACACACATACACACATGCACTCACACACTCCTATGCACTTATGCCCATCCCATCCTCACAGTACCAAAATGGTTTCTGATGATGCCGCTGGGGATTGTGGGAGACAGGCTGCTTCTGCGAAGTGGATGGGAGGACCTGATGAAAATAGTCTGCAAAATGACCACAGTGTTAGCCTGCTGTCAGACTAACAGACAGAATGACAGAGAGGGAGGAAGGGAGGGAGGAGAAAGAGGAGAATAGAGACAGATAAGGTAGGAAAAGATGAGCAAAGAAGCACAGCGTTTGTAGAGCAAGCTCACATGGGAGTACATGTTTAAGAGTTTCTGGTTTATATTCAGTAAACACTCATGTGGACAAGTGTCTTGATCCTGCAGCTCATTTGCTATCCGTGTTTCTGAATACATGTGGATGCAGGAGTGCGACTGCTTGCTGTGTGTGCATGCATGCATGTGTGCCTTTACGCGTGAGCAAGAATGAGGAGGAGGAGGAGGAGGAGGAGAGGAGGGTGAAGTGTGTTTGTGTGTGTGGAGGAGGAGCGGAGGGGTGCACGTTTAAATTCTGTGACATCTGTTCATTACAACTAGAGTGTGTTTATTTTTATACAGCCAGCCACAAGCAGAGAGCTCGACTGGCACCGCTGGTTAATGTACCAACCCGCTACGACAGCACAGCAAATGAAATATTTACCAGCAGACTGAAAGAATGGGGAGAGGAGCGAGGACAAAGGGGGAGAAGGAAGAAAAATGATAAGATAATATGTGACAAAAATGTGCAAACATAGTCACTCCACTCACGCACACTAAGACTCTGTTCTGATCTAATTAAGAAGAAAGACACAACCAACAGCTCATAATGAAGGCCTGCAAAACTGAGTGTGTTGCTGCAAGATAGAAAAGAAGCAAGGAGAACGTCCAAAACAGCTGATGCTTATTAGAAATAGGTTGCCATAGATTAAAATGTGTCTGAGCTGATCCTCTTCCAACCAACAATTAGAGCATTCCACCACAAATGTGCAACATCTAGTGCAAACTGTATGAATAAAATATCAGAAAAGCAACCAATATCCTATGAAATGAGCTAGGAAATGTCCAGAAGGAGTTCAAACCATATTTTAGTTTGAAGGTCACTTCCTGTTTGGGGTATTTAGCAGCTTAAAAAGTGTTGAAAAGTTGCCCAGATGGTCCACAGAACATATTAGAAAGTCCTTTAGATCTACAGCTTATTATGGCATGTGGTATTTAACATCCTGATTTGATCTTTTATTTGTATTTTATTGGTCATGTTTCAAATAACAAATTGTACTGATATTGTTTTTGTCCTTTTCCTTAGTGAATGAGCATTATGTCCTTCTCGAAGGTGTTTTAATATGTAAGTAATTTAATGTCTTTCATATATAGTAAGTTGTGACTAGGCATGCGCGATAATGATTTTTTCAGCTAATACCAATACTCGATAATTACCTCCTTCTCATTGCCAATACAGATACTGATAACTAATAACAGATAATTAATTTCACAGTTTGTATTTTTGAAAAAAGATGATAACCTGTATTTATGCACACATGAGGGCATGAAATGCTGAGGATTATTTGAATTTAACAGACGTCACTACTGTTTACACAACAACAAACCACTTCTGAAATTTTCCAAAATTGTTTTTTTCCACTGTGACTGTGTGGCTCTGCAGGCGCGGTAGTTTTGCGTCACAAGCGCGACAACAGCATGCTGAGCTGTCAATGAAAGCCCATAAAAATCAAGTAAATAAAAGCAATTTTGGCTTCGTATTATTTACTATGGTCAATTTAAAAATGACGTCATATTCTGAGATATTGGGCCGATAATTATCATACATCTCCAATTGTGACCTCTCTGAATTGATTTGGCACTTATTTTTTCCTTGCATATTGTATCAATTGTATCCTCTTATGGGATTTTAAAGCTTTCTATTGGAAGAGGAAGAGTCTGGAAGTGAAGCCGAGATGCTCAGTGGGATATCTGTTGACGGTTCAGCTAAGGTCACTCCATCCTGCCGCAAAGCCAAAGCTCTTGACGAAAAGAGTTAACGGACTAACCCAGGCTAACACCCCTCCAATCATCCTGAGCAACCAGACCTTTGCATCAACATGCCCCCTGCTCCCCCCCCACAACCGCCCGCAGACCCACCACTGCCCGGCCCCACTCCCATGCTCCCCTGGGACAGCCTGCTCTGGAATGCCACTCATGGGGAAGAATCTCGCTGCAGGCGCTCAATATGTCACACATGTCTCAGAGAAAGACAGAGAGAGACAGAGAGGTGTGACAGGTTTGTTGCTGTAGTTTTCTGAGGCAATGACAGGTTGTCTGAGTCTGTGTTTTCATGTGAGTCTGTGTGTGTGTGTGTGTGTGAGACAGATTCCCAGATTAAAGGTTTAAAGGGTTCAGATTAACAGGCTCAGGACACAGTGCCCCGCTCTGAGCAAAAGGGAATTAGGATGGCATTAATGTCTTCTCTGCACCAGCACATTAGCCATTCATTACCATGTGCTTGCACAATCAGTACCAGGCCGCCCCTTATTCCCCTCTGTGTTATTGCATTCATGACAATGTTAACACATCGGAATGCTTTGTTATTCATAGACCATTAGCGGGAGCACAGTTTAACTATCATTTATCATCAATCAATTGTCACTTGTTGTTTATTTCTAAAGCATTTTCGGGAATTCAAAGAAAACATGCACTGTCACTGAACTGCGTATTTTGTTTTTACACTTTGCAGAACTTGGATCGACACACGTGCCAAATTCCATGAACAAATCTAAGATTTCTGATTTCTGCCACAAAGCAGTATGTCCTCTATTTTTAAAGTGCTGTACATGAGATGTTTACTTCAGTTCATCATTATTATATCAAATCTCATTGCTGAAAACAAACACAGTCAAAGCCAAAAAGCTCGTGTGCCACAGCTGACCAGGACACTGCACCAAACTTTGTGCACCACATGGCAGACATCTGCAGGATTGCCCTGATGCACCAAACAACAGGTGCAGGTATCCCAACACAGGTTGGTCAGGGTTCGAGGTTAATGGGTCTTATCGGACGACCAGTGCTCATTTTTTGTTTTGCTTTTGTGTTGTTTTATTAGGCAGAGTTTGCACAGCGACAGAACACTAGAGACAGCAGGAAAAAATCTGTGTATGTAACATGGTTTAAGAGTTGTTTGGGCAAATATTTGTGATTATATAAATGAACACTGGAATGGAACAAATCGACATTGCCAATGACAAATAAAGTGAGCCAAAGAAAAACTAAGCAGAAAATTAAAGAATGGCTCTGGCTACTGTAGATTTCACTGAACTCCGAATTTCTTCTTTCTTCCACAATCGACAACAGGCCTGTGTATTTTTTCTCCCTTCTTTTTTAAATTAAACTGGACAGAAAAGAAAAAAGATTATCTTTCGCTGTATCGAATAACTTACAGCACCTGTAATCTGCGTTCTTATCATAGCATTTTAAAATGGTAAAGTGAAAACAATGGCAGAATGTCAGTGTGCTCCCCTTGGCTTTATGGGTCTTTACAGAAGTTCCAGCTCATCGTTTTTGTTTTTCATCCGTTCTGCAGTTTCACCATTTTGGTTCACTCCTCCCACTCTCGTGTTGTTTTTATCCGCAGCAGAAAGTCGTTTTTGGAAAAAGCACTGTAACAACTCAGTCTACACTACCTGCCCATCTCCAGTTGAAAGACACAGAGTGGTGAACACAGAAGAGTATTTAGCAGCTAAAGAACCAGATATTTCCCTCATGATTTGAGAGAGACTCAAACAGAGTGAGCTCAGATGCCAGAAGTAAGGTATACTGTCTGTCAAGAACGCTTCCAGATTAACTTAAAAGATGATATGTTGATATTGTGCTCACAACTTTTTTTCACAGCTCCTACTTGGCATAAAAAAAGGTAGTTGCAGATTTAAGAAGCAACATCTGTTTGTCCCAGGGAGCAACAGGAGATGTGGTCACAAATTTAAGAAATGAATGTGAATGAATGAATATGAAATTAAGCTACA
>JAQFJB010000009.1:5529341-5541274 GCA_029874875.1 Naso minor
AAAATCTGCATAAACACCCCGCCACCTGCCAAGAAGTGTGCAAGCATGCATGTGTGCGCGCGTGCTTATTTCCACATTTGGAAATGATATATCCCAGATAGCACCCACTCCTCCTTTCAAAGCGTTCACAGCACAGGTGTCATGCCAACAAAGCCATAGACTGATGGGCATTTTTGGTCCCCAGATCTACAAGGAGCAGCTGAACACAAGGATCGTGTTGGTTGCCATGGAGACCTGGACCTCTAAAAATATGATGCCAGTCATGGAAGATCCATTGATAACGCTGCAGAACTTCATGAAATACAGGAAGGACAACATTAAAGAGCAGAGTGACGTCGTCCATCTTTTCTCGTAAGAGGACTCCAAAAAAAAAATCAAATAAGTAGAATATTATAAGGCTTGTTTGATGTTTGGATGCTATTTTATTTTAATATTGGCATCTTTCCTGTGCACCTCAGAGGGCGAACATTTCACAGCAGCCGCAGTGGGACAGCCTACACAGGAGGCGTGTGCTCTTTAACAAGGGGAGGAGGCATCAATGAGGTCAGGACAACCTAACATGGCACCACCATTTGACTCCAGACTAACTGTTTTAATGGTTGGTGCAACCCAAATTATCTGTGGGATTTCATCTCAGACTGAAGCTCTCCTGTGTGGATTCTCTGTGTATTTGTTCCAGTATGGGAATGTTGGTGCAATGGCCATCACCTTGTGCCAGAGTCTTGGCCAGAACATTGGCATGAGGTGGAACAACGCACGCAACTCTGCAGGTAAAGAAAAAAGCAAGGAAGCCTGATAAGGCAGCTGGAGGATAGATAGATCTATAAATCAAGGGCTGAACTGCATAAATTATCAAAGCAAGAGAGCAAGATAAGTGTTGAAGGGATTGAGACTGAGGACAGTGAGAGATTGGATTGATAGCCGGATGTGGGGGGATGTTAGAGCGAGCTCTGGGTGTTGGTGTCTCTGTCCAGCATTTCTCTTCTGTAATTAGACTTTTCCATTAGGTGATAAGTCACCTGCATCCATGATGGAGGGGGTGGTGGTTAGAGCATTACTGCCACTGAACATGGGTGCAGTGATTAATGTTGAAGAGCCATCAGGTCCATTTTTCAATGCCAGGACAAGAGCTCAGTGCACACACTGTATCAGGCGTATCCTGTCGCTAGTCGTCTCTTCTTTGTTTATCATAATATAAATCTATTTCTGACGTGCTTACTGCAAAAGGTGAAGTGTCACAGCTGGGGTTGTTGATGCTGATCACGACATTAATTTTTCTCATTCCTTCTCTTCTTCACAGGAGACTGCAGGTGCCCAGATGCCTGGCTGGGATGCATCATGGAAGACACGGGGTAAAGATCCACATCACAGCACACTGAAATGAAAATCAAAAGACAAATGTAAAATGCATCTCTTCTCGGACGCGATCTAACAGCAGAAAGCAGGACTGTTTCCTTGTCTTGCTTCCTCAAAGCTGTGATTCATTCCATTCATTTCACTCAATCAGGCAATAAAACACCTGCAGCAGAGGGATGCTTTGACTTTAACTAAGTCATCAGTGAGCCAATAGATGCTTTAGGCAAATTCGTTGAAACATCAAACATCAGTGTGCTGACCACCGTGTAGGAATTAAAAATCAGATTAAAAATATTTACTACAGTATGAGTGATTTGGATGTGGCTCTCCTTACCAGATTGAACAATAAAGATTAATCATTTCAGTAATATCTTACTACAGATGGTAACATTTTTGTCAGATTGCAAAGTGGCACAGACACCCACGGTGGATCTGGCATTCCTTACTGGCACAAAAGCATTGTGCTGTTTTTTGTTTTATTTTTTTTTGTCATGTCCTGGTCTCGATCTTTGTTTGTGTATGTGTGTGTGTGTGTGCAGATACTATCTGCCCAGAAAGTTTTCGCGCTGCAGTGTTGATGAGTACATCCAGTTCTTACTCCAAGGGGGCGGGAGCTGCCTCTTCAACAAGCCAAACAAGGTGAGGGCCATGTGGCGATGTAGGATGTGTGTGAGAAGAGCCAAATCTAAGCATCATTATTTACCGACTAATTTGTTATTTTTTTTATTATAATTTCCAGCGTAGCACATATTTAGCGACGGTTTTCTTTCTTCAAGTAATTGACCTGTCTTCTTATATCTGTACTTCCCGCAAACAATCTCCTATATTACTGACACATTTCATTTCTCATCCATCTGTCTCCTGCTGATATGTCTCTCCTAGCTGTTGGACCCTCCAGAGTGTGGAAATGGCTTTGTGGAGCCAGGAGAAGAGTGTGACTGTGGATCCCAGGTGGTGAGTATCCAGCTGGACATTACGCATGAAAGCCAGCTCTTTAACCATCTGCAGATGGCTGGACTCTTCAGCCTCTTTGTGAGCAGAAGAGGCTGTGGTGACTCCTGGAAAAGAACTGAAGGGTTTTTTTGTTTTTTAATTTGTTTTTTGTGTATGTGTGTGTGTGTCTGTGGCTGCAGGAGTGTGCACGGAGCGGAGGAGCCTGCTGCAAAAAGTGCACTCTTACCCATGATGCCATGTGCAGCAACGGACTCTGTTGCAGTGAATGCAAGGTGAGTCAAAAAACATTTTGAATTAAAATAAGTGTCCAAATGAGATGAAAGATCCAGTTTAAACCCAGATGTCTTTTAGTAGGCTGCATGTGCTTTAATATATTGTTTTATAAAAGCTGACAGTTTGAGTGTTTTCATGCTGCCTTGAGCTTCTTTATTTATTTCTCTGAACACAAGGCGGTTAGACCTGAGAGGTGGACACATTTCATCAGATACGAAAGCCTTTTTAAACCCGGATGGAGCGAAATGAATGTCTATTTTGTTAAACTACAAAAAACCCGCAGTTTCAAATCTGGTGGGTTCCATGTTGGTTATATTACTCTGCATCATATTAAGCCTTCCAGTACAAGAACCCAGTGAAGAAATGGGCAGAACACGTCAAAGCTGCAGTTTTCTCTTCGGAGTGCATGCAGCGCATCACAAAAAAAGTGCCGTACCATCACAACCACAGATCCTGGCTTCAGGCTTAAACGTTGGATCAGTAGCTGTACAATCATACTGATTCATCAAATCATTCAGTTCGATGTTTTACCTTTTTCACTGGCAAAATTTGTATGGAACCAGTTCCTTTTTTGCAATCATGCAATAACTTCAGAAAACTGAAGGGCAGAGGGAGAGATTGAGGGCGGAGTGAGGACTTGTTCTGCAGTCTGATGTTTTTTCTGTTTCTGTTCTGTTTTGGTTTTTTTCCCCACAATAAAAGACATGCAGAACACTGGTGCTATTGCCACTGACCTCAGAAATGCAGTTGTTTCCAGTGCATTGCACTGTGGCTGTAAACTGCTGCTAAAAAGTAAGAAAAGGTCAAATGCAAAAGACAAATTTCCAGACTGGGACTGAAAAAGCACAATGTAACTCCACACGTTACGCTCCATGTCAGTGAAATATGTCCATTTCCATCAGTGAGAAAGATTCCACAGCTCCTAAAGCAGCCATCTGCTTTTATTATAAAGTTTTCCTTCAGAGCAACTTGCCAGCCTCTGTATGATAACCTTGGTACCGTGCAATGAAAATAACGATATACTGGAAGGAAATGACGGAAACAGATCAGTTTAAGTACAATGCATAAGGTGGTCGGCTAATTTGGCAAATGAAGGCACTGAAAAAATGAGTATTTGATAAAAACATCACTACACTTAACTGTAGTGTAGAGAAACACATCATGTTTCCGCAGCATCAGAGTCTCATATTACAGAATATGAAGAACAATTAAGTACATTTCCATTTAATGAGGCAAAAAGCTGGTGAGCTTTGACATGAAGAGGACACAACAAACGTCTCCTTTGGTGCTGGACACTATCTGTCCTGGTTGTCCAACCTGAGGCCACAGTCCGAGGCATCCTCAGAAGGGGTGTCTAGGACAGGATTGACAAACCCTTCGAATTCAGTGTCTGCATTGTCCTCTGGATGGGTACTCACAAAATCGTTCTCCCACTCCAGCGCGTTGGAGTCCTCGGAGGCCGAGGTCGGGCCGCTGTTCATCTGCTTGCTGCCTGGCCTAAGGGCTGCACGCAGGATGTCCTCCTCCGTCCGAGACCTCTCCCAGGCTGGAAGTGTGCGGTTGATTCCTACGACGCGGGGACACGAGCTTTTACTCCGACAGCACAAGTCACTGAGGTCAAAAAACACTCCCAGCAGGAATCTAAGTGACCTGTTTCTACCTTCACACATTAATATAGAATCTTTTTATGTGGTCACACCAGAGGCTAGATAAAACCACGAATAGGAAAGTAAAATCAATCAATAAATAAATACAACTACATACATACAATAAATAAATATAACTCAAAATGCTTAAAATAGAATGGTGAAAATAGAATTGGACATTATATAATACAAACATAAACATGTAAAACATTTAAAAATAATAAAAAAATTAAATAGTGTGCTGCTCACATTATGATAATAAAAGCATGAAGTGTATCCTTGAGTACTGGTTTAATAAAAGCTCTTAGAATTTTCCATCTATTCTGACTTATAAATTTTGCTACAACGGCGGATACTCGTCTTAAAGCGAGTGGTGTTTGGCTGGTGGTGAATGAAGGGCAGTTAACGTTGTTAAACTTTCCTGAAGAGGCTGGCACCAGATAAAAGTTGATGGGGTTCCCGTTTCTTGTGGATTTATTCCACGTGGATTTATTTACCTCTTCAACATGAGCACACAAGCTTGATTAACAGCTAAACTGCTGCTAAAGAACCGCAGTTGCCATGTTGCTTTGTCGTGTTGAAGAGTGAGAAGCGCGAGCTGTAAGTAACATTTTATCAGTGTCCTAGCTGCGTTTATTTTGTGTGAGTAAAGGGGTTGTGAATACAGTGGAGTGATGAGGTGTGCATGAGGGAAAGGGGGAGGAGTAACGGACACAGACCATTTTGAGAGAAAGCAAATAAATACAAGGAAGAGAGAGGGCACAAGTTACAGTTTTCTGAAGATCTACAGACTTTACTGTTCGGTCAAATGTGTGAAGCTGTTCTATGGAAATCCAAATCAGATGACTATAATACTGCATGTCCTCCTTAAAAATCAGTGTTTGACTCAGACCCGTGGAACTCACAGGTTTGTCACTTTGTTTTGATTTGACTGAAATTTGTTCTTGAGGCTTTCTCTCGCACAATTGCCATTATTGTGTGAAAGTCTTTGTGATGGGTGGATGAAAATTTACTTTTGGTGTGAAGGGCTTTGGATAGTCAAAAAGACAAAAAAAACCCCCAAAATACCAAAAGACAAAAAACGCAATATATAGTCCATTTCACAGCCTTTGTGAAGGCTTTCATCACAGAGTATTGCCCTGCGTTTTGTGGCTGACGCATCTTTCTGTCACCAGCAAGGAATTAATTGCATTGCTAAAGCTGCTTACTTAGTCAGTAATGAGGAAACATTACAATCGGTTCAAATTAAAAATTCAGATTTAAAGAAGAGTTGAAGAAAATATTTGCTGGCACACGTATTAAACACCTTTGCTAGGCTTGTTTGCCACCAAACTCACAATCTTATGCTAATTCAAAGCCCAAAGTCTGCAAGAAAATGAAAAATGCATGGGGAAAAAAAGCCTCTCTTTCTCTTCACTCCTGTGTGTGTGTGTGTGTGTGTGTGTGTGTTGTCATCCAGCAGCACGCATGTGATATGTCCCTTTCCTGCTATCTAAATATGTCCCGTAGTCACACACATGCTTCAGGTCACTCACAACATTCACACTCTGAAAAAAGAAGCTGCTGAAGTTGTCTACTTCCTGTTGCTGCCAAGCCCTCAGCAGCCACAGATTAAAGAAATTCAGCTGAAGTTTGACTTTTAACATTATGCTACAAACACTCGAATTCACCTCAATAGACTGTTGCCGTATTTAACCTGCTTTGGGTGCACTGCAGAGTGTTTAATCAGAATTTGGTAGTGACGAGAGAGGAATACATTGACTTGTGCTAGCATTAGCATTATCATCATAACCGTGTTCACAGTCTTTGCGGTTTGCCGATTTACACAGCTGGAACTCTGGAACCTGATTTCAGACGTGGGCGGTTTCAGGGGCGCCAGCAAGCCGTTGACATAATTTTGTTGCAGTTCATGTTAAAGGAAGGCCGAACTGCAACTAAATTATGTCTTTTAATGCGAAAATGTATGCCGGCTAAACAGGGTCTAACTTTAGCAAGCTTCTTCTGGCCCCCATTTCTCTAGTCCCTAAAGCCACATGCAATACAGCAATAGATGTCATAATTAATCAAACGGGGACAACAGGGCAACTTTGAGAAAGTTTCTCCTCTAGGGCACTCCTAGCATTTGTTACACACAACAACTCAGAGGTAAGTGAACTATGCCTAAGTGAGTTAAAAATAAAATGAGGGTTTAAGAAGGAAGTTATAATGCTGTGACACAGCCTGTACAAATCTTGCTTTAAAAAGGTGTACGACCCGCTTAACAGATAGAAAGGCGCCATAGTTTGAAGCATACTGATGCTTTTTGAAAAGATGAATGTCCAAAATTTATTTTGGCTTGTTCCAGTGGCTATGTTTCACCTTTGACAGACCTAAGCTAGCTGTTACCACTTACTATTTACCTTTAAGCAAAAAAAACCCCAGACTAATACTCTTAGCTGAAAACAAGTTAATTTTGACCCTACCCTCTCCACTAAGTGGACTTGATTCTATTGGTCTGGCATTGCCTCCACTTTGAGCGATTCTCAGGAGGGAATCAGACATTCCCTAAACCTTTTTTCACTGATCGTTGCCTTTTTAAATTTAATCAGAGAGAACGCTCATTGTGTCGCCGGGGGGCGTTTGTGGAGTGAGTGTGGAAAGAAGTCTGACTAAGCGAGACAACCGAAATCCAAAAATGTCTCCACAATAATCGCATACATGTTGTTATATTGTGCCGTGATTGAGATTCTGATCCACCATGCACCATGGAAAGAGACAAATACAAGTTATTTTGCTCGAAATCACATCACAATATCACCGTGAGTAGACAGTGGGACCTACAGTGATATTTCCTGCTTCTCTCTGCTGAAGATAGACGGTGTCTCCCATCGGCAGAGCTGCGTGAAGCATCGGTACAGATAGACGGGTGGCTGCTTCTTTTCCACATGTAGGCTAAATGTGGCATTTTTAAAAACTCATATCAAAGACATCACTGGTTCTGTAACAAGGTGTGGTTGGTTAAAATGTTGGATATTTCTCGACAGACAGCTCCCTATCCCCAGCTCTTATTGGATAATTGTTTTTGCAACCACAGTTTCAAAGCGCAACTTCAGACCAAGAGAATCAAGTCCACTCACTGGAGTGGATGGAGTCTCTGGTCTTGGCCCAGGCTAAGCTAATTCCCCAAATTGTTCTTCATTTGTTGAAGTGTGATGGTGTTGGACATGACTTACCTAGAGGAGGTTCCCAGGGCTGTTATCAGAGCTTGAAGGAGCCCAGCAATGAAGATAAAGGGGTTTTGCCGAGTGATAGCAAAATAAAGAGTGGGAAGAATAAGAATAGCATGTATCATTAAGCCAATGATAACTGTGATGGTGTACATGCCCAGCTGGCCACCCATCTGTGTCAGATCATCCATCTCCACAATCTTTCCTGCAATCAGGAACAGGATACCAATAGGAGCATACCTGACAAGGGGAGAGGAACAGGGACTTATTGAAGTGTGATGCAAATGGGTTTTTTTTTTAAAGGACAGGAAACACTGACAGTAAATCTTACCACATGATGATGGCAACCAGGCGCATGATAGCTTCATTGAGGCTGTCGAAGAAATCTCTCAGGATCTGGCCCTGCTCCTTCATGTTGCCCATTATTAATCCAAAGCACATGGAGAAGACCACCAACCCGAGGGCATTGACCCCATTCACCTGACCCGGCACTGGAATCACTTCTTCCCGGGTGATCTCCATGACCTCCTGGGTACCATTGGTTGAGTTGAAGATGGTGTCATTCACTGTCACTGTCACATGGACGACCCTTTTTCCATATTTGGTTTTGAACTGAAGAATGGGAAAATTAAAGGATCATTCACCAAAACGTAAAAGATATTGACATATTCATGCTGGGCAATATCTGATCAGTTCTTCAAAATAAGATGGCCAAAGGCTCGTAAGCCTTACATATAACGACACTGGTACCACAAGGTATCACTGTGATCTCGACAGATGGTGATGATTTGAAGTTGTCTATAAGACCATTACATCTCATTTCCACTTACATATGTGTCAGTCCTATGGACATGTAATATCCGATGTGCCTGTGAAACTCTTTCTTTCAGTAATATTTTGGTCTGGAATTTGCCTCGAGTACGTTCAAAAAATTTAACTTTTGGCAGTGTATTTTGGAGAAATCGTACGACAGTGTGCTAGCTTATCAACCAAGCTGCCATAGCTAATAGACTATTTTCTTTGATTAAGTTGCTCATTTGGATTGTCAAGTGAGTTTGTATAGTTAAAAACAATGAGATTGTGAATCTGATTCTGCAACGGTTACATTTCTATCCTTTCGAAAAAAAAGAGAAAAAAAATTCCTTGCACCGGACACTAGGGGCATTACCCTTATATTTACGCATCTACAGACACCAGCCACATATGTAAGAGGAAACAAGGCGTTAAATGTTTTGAAATAAATGAACATTAACACTGCACCAATTCGTATTGTGATATGACCAGATGAATCAAATGTCTGTGTGATAATATGACAAAGTTAGTAACTAACTGGTGAACATAGTGGAATATTTCTTCTAAAGAGCCTCAGATTTCCCTATGAAATCAATAGAGACCTTCACATAAACGCAATGATTTCAAATAAATGCTTGTGTTTCTTCATGCCTGCTTGATGTGTAAGGCAGTTGTTTGCGAAGACACTTGCTGTTATAATAATTTAAAGTTTTGTTTTTACTTAGTTCTGCTGATTCGAGGTGGCAAATCTATTCGTGCCACTTTAAGATTTAACTTTCTGTTAAACCACAAACACACTCAACCAAGAGCCAAGAAACACAGTTTTTACTGAGCAGAGAAGCTGTGTACTGTTACACTCTCATTAACAATTTTGTCAGTGTGTATCTTACTCTAGCACAATTCATTCCTCAATGAGACACACAAATGAAGTGTCAAATTAAGTGAATGCCTTGTGTCTTGCTTGCTATCTTACTGAATCTAGACTGAGGATATAAAAAGTGGCCCGGGTAAGAGAGAATTCAGTCTGAGTTTGAATGCATGTTTGTCAAAGTAGGCGAAAGAGAGCCACAAAAGTGAGAGGAGGGAGGCAAAGAGAGGATCAGACATAATGGCTTTTGGGTTCAACTTTGGTTCAGACTAAAACATTTAGTGAACTGTCAAGCTTCAGCTGTGCTGGTGCCACATGCTCATTCACCATAAACTCTACACAAGAGGAATTTTGCTCATTAGATATTTGATTCCTAAAAGATAAGTTTTAAGGCAAAGGTAAATGTCACATACACAGCATATAGTGAAATTTGGTCTCTGCATTAAAGCCATCCCTGATGAGTAGGCAGCCACAGCGCAGCGCCCGGGGACTGACTCCAGATGTTAGCCAGTACCTCAGTCTGAGTACTGACTGGAAATAGACCTATACATGTTTCCATGATTAGGGAAACTGGAGCACCTGGAGGAAACCCACGCAAACACAGGAAGAATATGTAAACTCCACAAAGAAAGGCCCCGTCACAGCTGGGAATCGAACCCTTGATCTTCTTGCTGTGAGGCCAAAGTTCATGGATTCATAGAACTAAAGTTTTGGTATATTTTAACTGTAAAGCTCACCTGCTGTGTGCAGGCTTGGACCAAGTTTGGTGGAAACATGTTTCTGAAATGAGAAATCACACAGCGATTAAAAGATGATGGCGGCCAGTTACAGTCACACTTTGTGAATGTAAGTGTTCTTCTATGCAGACTACCTGATCAGATCTAAGAAGGCATCAGCAGGACTGACTTGCTCTATGGTCTGCTGCTTCCCAAACTCATCTTTTGATCCTTTTCCTGGATGGATGATGAGGACGACTAAGATACCGATGAAGACAGCGATAAAGGTTGTAGTCATGTAGTAAATCACTGCTCTCATGCCCATCTTTCCAGATGCTTTGCTGTCCAAAGCTGCCATTCCTAAAGCACAGAGGATAGATATGCAGTTGGCATCTTAAGACATGTAAAAATACTTTCTATAAACAAAAAGCCCTGTCACCACCAAGTCATGTGGTGAAGTTTTTTACTATCCAGGGAGAATTGATTTTTTTTATCAGTGTGTCACATTGTTTCTTCACGGTCATGTATCTTATATATCTGAACACTTTCTGCTCGTGTGCCAGGTTTCCAACAGTTTCAGCATATTATGGCCAGTACATGAGTTTATAAAAGTGGATAGAAAAAAGTCTGTGCTCAATCTCGCAGAGGGGAGCACTGATGTACTTTCAGAGAGCATAATGCTCTGTGAGGAGCAATATACATATTGCATAGTAAAGGCTGAGAAGAGAGCATATAGAGGGCTAGATGGTTAACAAGGATAATAGTTTGTCTCTCATTTACACACATTGCCCTGGCCTTGTGGTTCTCAACCAGGGGTTCATGGACCCCTAGAGGTCCGTGGTGCAATTGCAAGGGGTTAGAGAAATAATAAAACATATATTTTAAAAATATCTTTTGACCTTTACAGACATATATTATCTCTCAGATAGTGAATGGGAAATGTATTTAATTCAACTGCAAAAGGTAACAGGCCTTTTTTCCCCAGTTCCCTCTGTTTGATATTTATAATATTGGTTATTTATATACAAGGCCTCATTTTGATCCTTTTAGAGTTACGGCATTAAACTGTCAATATAAATTCAACACTTCCTATATTCTTTTCTAATTAAGAGCCTTCTAGTATGTCAGTGGACAGACACATTATCTCTTAATAAGGTTTATTGTTAAAATTTGCAGGAAAGTGTTGTTGAAAACTCACTGACTTGCAAAATTCAGTGTACAGCACTTGAAATGAACTTACAATCAAACGCACAAACACTAAGAAGAAGATGGCAAATGCCATTATTTAAAGACGAAGAACAACGATGAAGAACTACTCTGCAATGTGGCAGTAGCAACATGGAGAGATGGCTGGAACCACCGTCTGTTGACACCGGTCAAACAGACTCTGGCCCATGGGAGAAGAAAACGTGAGAACAAAGAGACTATATACTTTTGGCCAGGGTGGGGGTCGTAGGGGTCTTCAGAATTTCAACAATATGCAGGGGTCCAGTACCCCAAAAAGGCCGAGAGCCACTGTCATAGGCAATCAGAGAAAAGTAATTATTTACAGAGACTATGTTGAAAAACAAATCAATTACTCTCCATTGATGACTTGTGGGTGCCCTTGCTGATGGAAATATGAAGCTTTTTAATCCAGTCTATCAGTCAAGGTTGCTAGATGTGCAACACCTCAATCAATCATCTATAACTGCTTTTGGATCAGTCTTCTGCACAGGCAGAAGAGAATAAAACTGGAGTGTAGGACGAGTTATTTTGAGTTTAGGGTTTTGGAACTTTGCAAGACTGTGATACAGAGGATACAATGGAAGTTGTGTGCTGAAGGCTTTGAATAGCCTCAGTTATGTGTTAGCTTTTCAAATGGATCAGCAACAGAATCAGTTATAGAATATCTTTAAGCATATGACAGAAACACAAAGGGAGGCAGCTGAAAAGAACCTATCCTGATATCAAAGAAAACCTTCAGTTCTTTCTGAAATGTAGTTAGTGTCAATAAAAAATAAAAAAGATAAATAAGAAATAAGCTAAATGTAAATTCTTCTTGAGAAAAGCATTTAAAGTTGACGCAGATGACCAAGTGGAAGACTGTATATGGGCTTTAACGGAGAATTAAAAAAAAACA
>JAQFJB010000009.1:5637483-5647757 GCA_029874875.1 Naso minor
CCAAATCAAGTTGTAAGTCTTTTACGATATTGTCAAGTCGAGTCCAAAGTCACCAAATTTCTGAGCGAGTCCAAGTCATGTGACTCCAGTCCACACCTCTGCATAGAGAAATGTATTCTTATGCATTGCTATGTAACAAATACCATCCACAGCTATGTTCCTGAGAGCTTTTGCAGACCATCCATTAGATTCACTTTGCAAATTAATGCTAAGAATACAGCATGGACACACTTTAGTGTTAAACAGGGAGTTAAACAGAAGCCATTTACATCAAAGGTAATCTCAATCAGGTGTAATGCTGTTCTCACTGACCATGATACTGATGCATGGATATGAGCCTGATTACATTTGCTCATATGGACGCATCCCACTAAATATTTTTCTACCTCTTCTTGAGCTTCTGCTCTCTTCTTATCAGTAAGTTGGGTTCAAACATGTTTAGTTTTCTCTTTCACAGGGAACAGCAGCTGCTGTTAGCTTGGAAACAATGATCGAAATAATTTTTCCTACAGAACTGCTGAATACAGCACGCGTCACACGCACACCATGGCTCCCTTGTGGCATATTTAGCATCTTATTAGCACAGCAACAATTGTTTGGAACAAACTGAACATACAGGTGAGATGAGATTTTGCTGCGAAAGTTTTTATGAATGTTTTAATATGTTCTTCTTGCTGTGTCTCAGGGCTGCCGTTTGAGTTTAATGTGACTGTTGTGAATCCAAGCTGACTCCAACTGCTGTCCTCCACAAATAAAGTAGTAACAATAAAAACAACTTAGAAACTTTGTCAAGCCTACAGGGGGCGAGTGTCTGCTACAGGAAAGATGCAGACCTCTTTAAACAAAATAGTTTCATGATACAAAAAGGTCTGAGAGGAGAATCAAGCACCAGAAATTTACTTAAAGATGTTTGCATATATTTATACCAAACTGTCCAAAGGATCAACAGAAATAATGTCCATTTACAGAGTGGTGAAGTGGGGGGGCAGGGACATGTTTCTCTTAAAGTGTTCAGATCCTTCTCTTAAGTCAAAGTAGTTATACCACACTGTGAAAATACTCATTTTGCATTGCATTTTGCTGCTGCAGATGTTTACAGTTGAGCTCTTTTTATCTGTCTATTAATATTCTGCTGAGTAGTTTAATATATATCGCAGAGCATCATATTCTATAAGCAGCATTTCTGTGTGTGAACTCGCATGTCCCAAAAAAGTCAATTTTTCATAAGCTTAGAAAATCGTTTCAGCTTTGCGATGATGCGGTTTTTAAATAGTTTATTTAACTTAAGGAGAATTATTATCATTACAGTTATGTGGAAATATTGTCATTGTTTTAAACTGGAGATGTGTGGTTTCCACAGGACAGAAAGGGTATAAAAAACTTAATCTGAAAAGTAACTAGTAACTAAAGCTGTCAGGCTACTGTCGTGGAGGGAAAAGTACAATATTTGTCTCTAAATGAAGTGAAGTAGACGTTTAAGTTGCATAAATTGCAGAAAAAATACAAGTGCTTCAAATCTGTCAGTAATTTAGTAAATCTACTAAGTCACATTCCAACACTCGCTGTTACTTTCTCACATAAAATCTAAATGTCTCCAGCTTCACAACATTGAATTGCTATTTAAAGCAAAATTTCACCACAATTTTTTTTTGGTGTGTATCAATTGCTCACCCTTAGATGTCTTTAACTGAAGAATATTTTTTCCCCCTCCGGTGTTGTTTCACGGTAAACAGATTTTTCCAAAAATGCTAGCGACTCACCTTAGCTGCTTTTGCTGGCAGCCTATGGAGATTCAGTTTCAAAACATCAAAACCGTCTCAAAATGTCCATTAAAAAAAATCTCCCAGCTTTGTGTGGTATAATTCAAGTCTTCTTTATCGTGTCACACGCTCAGTACTTTCAAAACACTGTTGTTTCAGCTAAAAAGCCACTCAATCAATCCAACACATCCGGTACCAAATGCATGCACTTGGCCGGGCACATGACAGGTAGCCTTGTGCCGGATGTATTGGATTAAGTTGTTAAGTTTTGGAAGTACTGAGCATATGACATGATGAAGAAGACTTGGATTATAACACACGAAGCTGTTGAGATTTTTGGATGGATGTTTTTAGATGGTTTTGAATGTTTTGAAACTGTATGTCCATAGGCTGCCAGCAAAAAACCCTGAAGTGAGTGGGCTAGCATTTCCGGAAAGAATTCATTAACTGTAAAACAACGCTTGAAGGAAAAAGAATTCCTCAATTCAAAACATCTAAGGGGACACAAAAATAGTTTTACGCTAAGATATAACTTTATGAACCAAATATTCTGGCAGAGAAGAAGCACCATAGAATTTCTCAAAGTGTGAGTCATGTAACATTTTCTACGAGGAACATAATTAGAATCTTTTCTTCCAGAAACATGGGGCACCAGAAATAGCTCCTCCCACTTCGTGACTCTATTGACATCACCACCAGCGAGACAAATGAGGGGCATCTTGTGTTAAAAACAAACAAACAAACATAAAAACATCGATGTCTTCATTCTCAGTCCCCTGCCCGTGGCCAGGCCTAAAGTTCAGCCATCTGAAGCTCTCGCCCTCCAATTCAACCCCAGACTCAGCCTCTCCTGCCACTGACCTGCGAGGAGAGGGAGGTGAGATTGTACTGGCTGAACGCTTTCTTCATGGCAGACACAGCCACGCCTGCATAGCCACTCCATCTCACGCTCTGTAGGATGGAGGAGGAGGAGGAGGAGGAGGAGGAGGAGTGTGGGGAGAAGGAGAGATGGGGAGGTGTGTATATGACAGGGGCAGAGAAGTGATTAATCTGGAGTGCTGATTCAGGCTGCTGTTGTCAGAGCTGGTCAGTGGGGGAGAGCAGGACTATTTTAGACCTGTCTCAGGGGTAGGGGACTCACTGAGTACAACAGTGTGTGCTTAACCTTTGTGACAGTGCAGGCACACGAGCATGCTGCCTCCCCGAGACACTGAAGCCCCTGAGCGCAATGTAATGAGATCTGTGTGTTTCCTAACTGTATGTCTGTCGGGGCTGCGGTCAAATCAGTTAACTGGAACTGAGATAAATTAAAACTGCTGTTTAAAAATGCATTAGCTTACAAGCTAGGCTGAATTTATTCCAGTGTTGGCAAATGTGCACAGCATGTTCGAGCATATCTGCGGTAAGAGAAAGACATTCATGTATTGTTTGTCATCCTCGAGTGTGTGTGCATGCGTGCATATTTGCGTGACAGTGTTTCGTTTGTCTGTGTCTTTATGCGGAGACTTACCGCTAAGCTGGAGCTTGGCTGGCTCTTGCTGTGGGGGGTAAATTTGGGTTTGGGTGGCTTTCCCGCCAGCCTATCCTTGTGCCTCCTGCTATTCATGTGCTGCCGAGACCAGCAGAAACACCATCAGTGAGCTAACAAGCATCTGTTGTACCACAGTGGAGCAACTTCAAAATGTTATCTGCTAAATTAATAATGAAAACATGTTAACTATTACTGAAGTGCACAGAAATTACATCACGCTACTTCCCGCTGCATGTCCTTCTGCAGCTGCAGTACTAACAGGCTTATGCCCCCCTGGGACAGGGGATGTTTATATAAGACTGGTGGAATGCATTTAAGGCTAAAACAGCCTGGGTGCTCACACATGCCAGCATATCCTGTATCCTCTCCACATTCCTCCCGAGCACAGGCAGCATTTCCAAGACAATCCCCGTCACTTGGATGAAGTATTTAATGAACATTAAATGGGAGATATTACTTCCCCAAACTGGTTTGACGCCAATGTAACCAGAAAATTAAATACAGGAGGCGTTAGTAGCTTTGCAGTAACGAGAGGTAAATAAATGCCTGCTCGTGGAAGAGCTTTGCAGTTAGTTCTAGTATCAGATGATAGCCGTCTAATGTGGAAAAATAGCTGCTGCTTGAATGTACTCAGCGCTCACAGCCTGCTTTCACTGGCTTTATTCATGTGGCTGCAAATGAGTCTGCTGCTTTGATTTAAGCCACCCTCCATTAAGGTTATGTTAAGATGATCACTTGGATTAAGTGAGGTATTTAAAATCCCATCATTCATATTTAACATTTTTAACACACATCATTTGTAAGAGCTTTCATGATTGTAACATTCGAGGTCACTCTGGTCTAAATTCAGTGTGTAATATCAGCCTCTTGATGTGTCAGGCAGTTCTGTTTTCTGATGAATTCTGTTCTGCCATGTCATCTGTCTGTGAAGGTGAGGTAATTATATGCAACATTTTCTCTGCTGACTGATGTGATTTAGCTGCAGGGCTTTTCCCCGCAGAGTCAACAGAACTTCTATGTCCTTTTGAACAAAATCCTATCAGGTTAGCAACACTCTCGCTTAGCACGCCTTGACAAATCTGCAGGACTCTGCCGAGCACCGCTTCCCACCTCATCTTTCATTTCGCACGGCGCAGGAAGGATGGAGGAGTCGCAGAGTGATGGTGCTTGCTATTTTGTCCTGCCGCTCTGATACTTTACAGCCAAAAAGTTCTGATGTCTTTTCTGGTGCAGCATCACAAACTTAGGACCTTATTGAACTTTCAGCTAAAAGTTCAGATACGGAGTTTTTGGGGCTGATGCAAATACTGATGTCAGGGAGCAAGTAAATTGCGATATTCGATGTATCAGCTGATACTATATATATATTATGAATGTGGTTATCAGATACTTGTGACAAAGATATGTAATGGAGGCAGGATATCTTGCATTTAGACAAATTTTAGTCCAAACATTAGTGCACTGAGCAATAAACACTTATACTTACTTATAGTTATTAAATAATGGACCCTGTGCTAGACAAACTTATTAATAACAACATTTTAAATCATTAGTCAAAGCATTTTTTCCAGCCTTGAATGACAGTCTGAATATCAGTGCATTGAAAAACAAATGCGGCGGTACCTAGGCTTGTGCCGAATGGCTATGAGATTCTTAATCAGTGATTGAAAGGATGGATAACGATTGTTTTTTACAATAGGATTGCCTACTAAGGAACCTGTAACTTACTTACTATCATAATATGTAATAAAGAATCATCTCTGCAATTTCCACCCCATTGCATGCATTTTGAGATGTTGTTCCCAGTGGAGTGGCATGTCTGCCCCCCGCAGAGCAGCTAACGAGTAGTTTGACAAATGAATTAAATCCTTCATAACAACCCAGTTTGCCCACTGTGTCACTTTTCCATGGTTGCATCTTCATTTTCCATATGCTAACCAAAACTTTGCTCTGTGCTTCATATGAATAGGCCTATAATGTTATAATGTATATGATTCAAACTGTAATAATAACTATAGCCTAAGATAATGTTAAAAGGGAACAGGCTGTGTCGTTGCACTGGGTTAGAGCCCCCCTCGTGCGGAAATGACACACACACACAAACTTGTGTCTTGGTGAGCGACCCCTTGATGAAAGGTAACTATACGCACATCGACGGTGGGTGCTAGGTCAAGTGCAGAGTGAAATCACGGTTTAATAAAGACACCGTGATAAATATAGACCTCTTTATTGGAATTCAACATCACTTGGATCCATATTGGATCTTCTACAGGTTGGTGACTGATTTTACCAATAACTGAAAGTAGTGCGTGACCACTAGCGAGAAAGAGAGAGAGAGAGGGAGGTGTAATGGGAGAGCTAGATTGACTTTTAATGAGAGAGAGAGTGACGCACTGCGCTGTCAGTGTATAAGCTTGTTCCAACAGAAACAATCGGTGCTTACAAGGTGTTACAGAGACACAAATCAGGCAACTATCGTTTTCAGCTCTACGACTGTTGGTGTTAACTTTTGTAATTGTAAGTAAAAAATTGCAAAAAATCATAATCCTGACACCACACCTGCTGCATATGACCGCGTTGTTCGTCACAGATGCAGCAGTAAAATTCTCTCTCCTCTCCTGCACAAAATGCTGACTTCAAGTACACACTGCCGTGCCGTAACGAAACTCCTCTCATCCCCTCCCGCAATTGGATTGTCTATGAGTGATCTCTATTGAGCATGACTGGACGATCTAAAAGTACAACTGATTGCCCAACAGTAGCAATAGCAATATATATGCAGTATTGGTCGATGATATCAGCAAAGTGGTATATCGGCTGGGTCCTAAAATACATGTTTCTGTTCCTTGTTTTATCAGGTTAAATCAGCTATAAAGAGAAGAATTCATCCACATCTGTTCAACTGTACCGAGTCATCTGAAGTCTAGAATGCTTCATATATAAATTATTTTAAATGGTCAACCAGATGTATTTAAGCAATATAATGAATATCTTTCTATTCTTTGAGCCTTACCTGGCTGAGCTGAGTCTCAGAGTTCACAAAGATCTCGCACACTTCACATTGAAAGTTCTTGCTGGGCACCCCAACGCTGCCTTTGCTGCCTAGCCGCTTGCTCTTGCAGCCTGCACGAGCCGCCACCACTTTCCCCCTGCGCCGTGGCAGAACACTGTGACCTTCAAGCATCAGCTTGTGCTTTGTGCCTGATGGAGAGAATGTCGTGAGTTGGCAGGTTTGTTGTGGTTCAGACTGAATATTATTAAATGTTTCTATCGGCTGCTTAGATCCCTCAAGTTTTAAAACCAACCCCAAATCAGTTATAGATGTAAAATCTTTTCAGTAAAGTCTTTTTACCGCTGTTATGTGCTTCCAGCTGGGACACAGAGTTGACTGTGACTTTACAGACAGGACAATGAAGGTGAGCTTTGCTCTTCTTGGGGTCCTTGTCCTCATCTGTACGCGGCTCCCCATTTGTGCTGGACGTATCTGCCTGGCTGCTTGACTCAGCAGTCGGGCCTGCGGCCTCGGCGGCCTCTAGGACTTCGGGGGCACTGGTGTCTGAGCCGGTCTCTGACAGCTGTGAGGAAGGTGAAATATGGGGAGGGGAAAGAGTGACCAGCTCAACGGAGGAAACCTCGGATACTGGCGTCAGCATAACTGAGCTCCTGGGACTCTCGTCGAGCTTTGCCTCCAGGTTGGCTGGTTCTAGATCAGACTGAAGACCTGAAGAGAAATGAAATAAAGAAAAACATCAGCAGACTGTAGATTGGCTGCATGTTAATTCTTATGTCTGTGCATTATACAGAATATATGATGTGTCCTGTTCAGGCTTCAGAGGTATTTCAAGGCTTGACGGAGATGTGCTGAATGAAGGAAGAAACTCAACAAGTTGTGTAATTATTGTCTTTTTGTTGAGAAATTGATGTATTTTTTCAACAACAGTTAATTCCACATTTGAGGTAATTTGCCCAACTCTTATTCTAAGCGTTTTTGATTGCAGTAAACAAAACTCCAACAAAGCTTGTTGACAAAAACAGACAATGAGCCTGAATAAACAGGCTGGTCGATAAAAAAGCTTGCATGCTGAAACAGCACAACACTAGAATGACTTAACTTTTTGTTGCAGAATCACTCCCAAAATAATAATTTCTCCTCTGCAACATATTCGATCAAACATTAACAGTGTTATCTTCTAAAAGCAGTTCTAATAAAAAAGTAGTTTCTACTTTAACAAGTACAGTATATAATACTTCTACTCTTTCTCTAATATATTTTGGAATCGGTTATCTACTTTTTACTTCACAACATTAATCAAATACCTTCTTCACTGCTAGTCTGCTCTAAATGCAAGGGGGAGAGTGCAAGAGGAAACCTCCACTGCAGAGGCAGTTGCAAGCTGCTTGGAAGAAAAAGAAGCACCACATTTCGACCACATTGCAGTGATGCTGAAGAAAAACTCAGAACAAAAGGCAGCTGACAGTGACATTCCCTGGCCATACTTCATGCACTACATACCATATTCATATAAAGAAACCATTGAGCTTATATGATGAACTTGAGCTGTGCCAATTTGTGAAAGAGATTTCACAAATTGATTTAGATTACATACAGAGTCAATGCAAATACATCATTAGACTCAATTTCACGGCGTGCAAAAAATAGTTGAAAATATTGAACTTTTCAGGCAAATTTGCATGATGCTGTATCGCAACAGCTAATTAACGATGAGATCATCCTGACGTCACTGACATCGGGAACGTCCCAAAGTCCAGATGTTGAATCAAACATGGTGGTCAAAATCACCAGTGCTGTGTGTGGAAACACAGAGCTGTACGACGCAGCTTTATACACCTCTGGATGATGTTATGAACATATGAACGCAGACACAACATTGTTAATTTTTCCAACAGTTCTGGGACTTCCACAACTGATACAGTGCAGCAATAACATTTATAGCAGCTGTAGTTAATGACGCCCCTCTCCTCTGAACAGCAAATAAAAGCAAGCTGTGTATTTGCTTCACTGTAATACGCGATTAAAGACAACATGATCCAGTGGTGTACACGATGCGTTACGTAAGGAATAATGCCCGACGAGGTGTCCATTATCAGGATTAACTGAATGACATGGAGGCGTGCACATCTAACGGTTGCCTCCACAAAGGAAAAGAACCTCAGTAGATATAAAGTACTCATTTTAAGGAGATAAAAACATTATTTTTTGATTTCAGGTTATAATATACTGATGGAAACATTCCATATCCTACAAATAGATCACCCTGATCATGCACACTGGACCTTTAACACTAAATGCTATGAATTACTATTAAAATGGAAAGTAACTTGAACTTTGACTAATTTATCAACAAGGCATTTTTTTAACCTTTACTTACTCATGGTAATATTTACTTTTACTTGAATCAGACTCAGAATCAGCTTTACTGGCCAAGTTTGTGCACACAAACAAGTAACCCGACTCCAGTTAAACTTAGCTCTCAACTTACCAGAATTAACATTAAATATTAAATATCAAGAAATTAAACATCAAAAGCTAAAAATTAAAAACAGAATAACAATAAAAGTAAAAAACAAAACAAAACAAACTAAATAAAAATAATAGCAAAAATATGTAGCGGTTTACATAAGGCAAGTCTTTTCAACAGTATTTACACTGAAAAAGTAATGTGCAAATATAGTTTATATAGTAGTTTATACAGTATCTTATTTTAAATCATGTGCATTGGTTGCTAAAGCAAATGCCATCAGTCCCTCGCTCACTGCTTTGCCCCTTCCCTCTCCTTCACTGTCCCTCACTATTCAAATATCAAGTAGACTCGGAGTTTCAGTCAATATAAACAAACCCATTGACTGCCGAGCCCGGCCGATAAGTCACTGAGCTCCATTACACATCTCCCATTCACCCCACTGCCCTCCCGAGGGAGTCGCACACTTCACCCCAGAGCACGGTGCACTACGCTCGCTGAATATCTCCATTTCACTTAGTGTGCTTTCTCCCCACTCACACACACACACACACACACACGACCCTCCTCAATGCAACTCTGCCCCATCGATTTTCACTTTTATGTCTAAGGGTAAATTCATCATTGCAGATAAGGGTCTTCCCCTTCCATTCCCGCTTAAGAAAAAGAACCTATATAGGAGCGAGATTAGACAGTCCCCTCGCTGTAATGAGAGTGACCCCTGAGGGATTTGTGCTCCTCTGTGGGGGGGGCGGAGGTGGGTATGATCCTGAGCTAATGTGAGAGAGACAGGGCCACCTGAGACGTCTCTGTGGGGGAGTGATAGTGATCAATGGATTTAGCAGGAGGAACCTTACAGAGGAAGACATGGTCGCTGCTGGGAATCAAAGCCCTCGGAAATTTAAAGACTCAGATCATGAGCGAGCTCATTCAGCAAAGATTTATTTCATCTGTCTGCACTGAGCTTCGGGTATCTTCATTTAAAAAGCCCAAACTTTAATAGCTGGAAAAAAAACACAAATTTTCAACTTTTTTACATTAGTGCTCAAATGAACCATCCATATGTACAATATGTAACATTTCCACATAAAAATAAAAACGTCTATATATTTGTTATATCCTCTGTTGAGTTTGTGGACTCGCATCATCCTAAATTTGTCCAATGTTGTTCAAATTCAAGGTAATGGTGCATTTAATTTTGTTGAATCTCGTTAACTTAATACCTGTCAGAGAGTGAGGAAGGAAGATCAAACATGACTCATTGTAACATGAATAAAACTTTAACACATAACCTCGTGTGTAAACATTTCTGATTTTTATCTGCAATGGTGACAATGAAATGAATAAATCCCATGATCCCACGTTGCTTCACAACATCATCCTGCACGTTTTGTTTTCATCGTTTTCATGGACTACGTTTACATGGGCCGCAATAATCGGACTATTGACTTTATTCTAAATAAGACAATATTTCGTGAGTTGCTTACAGAATATTCCATCCAT
>JAQFJB010000009.1:5673768-5684919 GCA_029874875.1 Naso minor
TCTGGAGGTCTTCTTTGATGAGGTGTCCGTTCAGAAAAAGACCCTGGGATCATTTTACGCCGGATTATCCCTTTAAAGTAGGTGGTAATTACTGTACTTCAGTATCAAAAGTACAGTGAATATTAATATACTTAAGTATCAAAAGTAAAAGTACAACTAAAAAGTGCATTTAGAAATGCTGTTATAAAAGCTAGACTTTTGAAAAATTATTTTTCATTTATGTAGTGTCTGGTCTATATAAGGACAGAATATCTCAGTCATAAAATAAAATGCAAGTAAGCTGCTTTTTAAAAAAGTGCCTCCAGAAAGCTTTATAAACTTTCTATGCTGATTTGAACACAAAGGGCAATGGGTGACTGCTTCTATGTCACGAGAACAAAATTATTTAAAATCAAACATAAAACATGATGACAAAGTAACAACAAAGTCACTTGAAACTGAAAAACTTCCTGTAAGTGTGCAAGTTAATTATCATCAAATGCAGGGGGAAGAAATATGAGAAGCCTGCAGCGCCTTGCAGAATTTCTCCTCTTCATTATGAGAAACTTCAGGTAGATAATTAACACGGTCAGGGCCGACTGGTTTGGTATCACCAACTGAGTGTGGCCAGAGAAATGTATCACGGCTTAAGAGCGCCTGTTTGAACTTGAGCCTAATTTAACCAATGATCCAACTTCTTGCAGTCTTTGATCCAAAATTATTGGCTACCAAAATAAACAAACCAACAAAAAAATTGTCTGTGAGTGCCAGATTTCTTTTGGCTTTATTTGGTAACATTTATTGGAGTAAAAGTATCCATTTTCTCCATAAAATGCAGTAAAGTGAAAGTGAAAGTTGACAGAAATAGAAATAGTAAAGTACACATACCCTCAAAAAAACGTCTTAAGTACAGTAAGGAAGTATTTCTACTTTGTGACTGTACAACACTGCATCACTGGAGTTGTTTTTGTTCTTCATTACAGAACAACAACAAAAAAAAGAAAAAATAAATACAAGAAAAGAGAAGAAATGAAAAGAATGATGTGAGGTAAGTGTGCGGGAGATTCTGAAGTGGATTTAGACTCCAGGCAGCTCCATCACCATGTGGATCAAAGTATAAAGAGGCTAATTCACAGCCAATAAATAAAATATGACCTGACATTGAGGTTTAAATAAGATCAATGCACAGACTTTGGCTTCAGCAGCGATGCTGCCTCATCAGAAGAAGACATCAATGTTTCTGGCAGTGTTCAGCAGCAAGGTTAATGTTTAAATTCTTTTATCAAGAGAGCTGTGCAATGAGAGAGATGAGGCCAGCATGACCCTGAAAAAATTGCAATTCAATCACCTGAAATTTGCCTCTTTTCGAACCATTACAATGTTACACCATCACAATAATGGCTACTTTTCACATTAAAAGATAAGAAATGTATTAAAGTTGCTGGCTTATTGAGGTTTAAATGAATGATTCCTGAATTAAAAATTTCTGCAGTGTGTTTGTTTGCAGAGTTTCTGCCTCAGTCGTGAATTGTGGCAGTCCGGCGATGGTAACAGGACCTAAGAGATGCTTCTTCTCCTGGGGAGTGTCTATAATGAGTTCTGTCAGGCACGCAGTGAGCAGCGCAGTGCTACCGAACTCAACCTGAGCAGAGGCAAGGCCCATCTGTCAAACTGAGACGATAAGCCCGGAGTCATCCAGAAACAAATTGCTCAGCTTCCCCGCTGTGAAGCCCTGTGAGGCAGCCGGCTACAGGCGGGCAGCAGAGATGCCACTGATTCCCGATGCTGCACAGGAAAAAGGAGGCGGAGAAGGGAAATATCAAACACATTAATCTATGCAGATGGTGCCTATGGCCAGCCATCGCTCTGCAGCTGCACACACAACTTCAACAAGACGATAAACAGCGGAGAACGAAAAAATAAGCGGAAAATTATTTTCGTTTTTTGTTGTTTTTTTTTTGCTCTCAAGCCTTAGGGAGAGCATTTTTAATAAGTCACCCACACTTTTCCTAATCTCCTCCCTTTGCTTTATAAAGATAATGACAGCTGTCGGACCTTTCCCTCTGGGTACAAACTTTTAGAGACACACACGCTGTTGAAAATGCGGGAAGTGATCAAAGGTAAAATATGACAAACAGAGTTAGCATCTGTCTGAGAGAGTCAGCGGCCTCGTCTTCATTTTCATTATCACAAGCAGCATTGCCATCTTGCAGCGGCATGTCAAAACACAAATCTAAACTAATTCAAAGCAGTGCCATGCCCACACATATACAAAAGCCCAGGCGTGGAAACTCTGCAAGATTGACAGGAACTCAGATGAGGTTCATTTCCTCAGCAAATTGAGTCATTTGTGGAAGTGGCATTAAGTGCGACATCGTTTTTTACATGAATAAATATCAGGCTGGTCAACCAAGCGTCACACAGCCATCGTGCCAACTGTGACAAGTCATTATAAATTGATTAGATATGGTGGGCGAGCCGGGCTGGTTGGATCCCCGAGGAAGAGGAGTGCGGTGCGCAGGAGAAAATAAGCACAAGACAGAGGTTGCTTTCTAATTTTAACTCCTCAGCTGA
This sequence comes from Naso minor, assembly GCA_029874875.1. Classification (NCBI taxonomy): domain Eukaryota; kingdom Metazoa; phylum Chordata; class Actinopteri; order Acanthuriformes; family Acanthuridae; genus Naso; species Naso minor. The sequence continues at coordinate 5,676,322 of JAQFJB010000009.1, forward strand.
TGAGATGAGAGGAGCGAGGGATGAAAACACTCAGATACCGAGAGACACAGAAAGGTGGTTATGAGGCTGTGACGAATGTGAAATGAAAATGAAGTTGTAGCTGTGCCGAACGCAGGGCAACTATCCACTCCTGAATTTATCATCAGAGACGAACAGAGTCTCACAAGGCACTCGCAGGAAGGAGGAAAGCTCTTTACAACTGATAATTCATTTAAAAGCCCTTTTCTCTGAAAATCTTGGGAGGAGAGATTCTTCCCTTTATTTATATAAACAGCATCCGCAAGCTGCTCGCAGAGGCAGTTGTACCGTACATCACTTGTGCATTATTGCATTCACTGTTACACAAAAAGATCTCCAGCTTAAGCGAGCTGTATTTTCAGAAAGCCAGTAAATTGCCTTCCAGAGCACGATTTCCCTTCCTGCCGTCAAATAGCCTGCTGATCATCAGCTCCCATTGCACCTGAATTTTTTCTTTATCTCAAAATGTCTCCTTCCACACTCATTCTGCCTTTCCAGGTTCTTTGTTTTAGACTTTTCTTATAATACACCTAATTTAAATTCTGCTCTCAGGCATGTGTCTACAGCCAATTAAAACGCTTAATGGAAATGTGTACAGCCTGTAAAAAGCAAAGCTTTTTGCTGCAGGACCAAATATTTTTTTCTACCTTTTAATACATAGTAGCAAAGTGGGAGACAGCTCTTTTATTATTATTGATTATAATTATTCAGGCCAGACCAATATATTGATTTTATCAGCTGATACTGGCCTCGTGCAGATTTAGGGGTGGGGGAAAAAAAAAAAACATCTGCCTTTTTTCCACGTGAATCAAAATATTTCTATTTATTTTTTTATGGTGGAGCAGACGGCAACGTCACATCCCTTTCAACAGCCAAGGTGAGCCGAGAGCAGCCGAAAGCGGAAAATGGCCGACGAACCCAGACCACTGGAAATAAGACCTGCACCTTCACAGAGTAAATCCAAAGTATGGACACAACTTGGCTTTACACACCTCCAGGAAAGGCAGAGCTAGATATGACCAAAGCTGTGTGCAATAATAAATAAAATCACACAAATTGGTAGTATCTAACCGCAATACTTGAAGAATCGCAATAAATCAGAATCGCAATACAAATTGAGTCAGTGATGCAGTCACGCCAGGACAAAGGCATGCTGTCCCAACCCTGTGCAGATATATCATTATCAGCATGTAAGTTCTTTGATATGTGCGTATATTAAAAACTTTTTTTAAGGACAAGAAATACTTGGACTATGGATTTAAAATGGTGTAATTGTGTAGTTTGTCCAGCAGAGGGCAGTCCGTTATCTAATAACTAATAAGTAAAGTGTTTATTGTTCAGTGCACTGATGGAATAAAGTTTGTTAAAATATGAAATATCCTGCCTCTATTACATATCTTTGTCACTAGTGTTTGATAGCTACATTCAGCTAATATATATATCAGTCAATATACTGGATATCAGAATTTGCTCCCTAATATCAGTATCAGCATCGGCCCCAAAAATCCCATATCGGTCAGGCCCTGATCATTATAGGGAACAGAACAGAATAGAATAAACTCTTTATTGTCATTGTACATTCACGACGAAACTGCAGCTGTGGCCGTCACATCTGCATTCTGATGAATAAATAATTTTTAGTACATAAAGCAACAAATAAAAATAAAATAAAATAAAATCTCATCAGATACAATATCACTGGAGTACAAGTGCTAAGTGCAGCTGGCACATCAATAATACAGTACATAATTATAAGTACAATAGTAAATAATTATCAATACAGTTGGACGTTATAGGTAATATAGTACTCATTAACAGTAATATGTACTGTATGATATGTAAGCAATGCATAAGCAACACATGGCACAGGACTGACTGTGGTAATAAATCATACATATGTGAAAAAAAACCAAACAAACATAGTATCCACACGCAGTAATATTCTTTTAAAGAAATCATTGAAAGAATTTCACCCCATATCGTCTGTGCTCAGTTTGAGAGGTCAGCTGAAGGACGTGCCGATGTTAAAAGCCAATCACCCCTCGGTTGCTTTTGAAAATGCCCTCGCTCTCAATCAGCAGCGGCCTCGGAAAATGAATGAGCTAATTTTGCCCAACCTAGGCTGTAATTGTTTCAAATCAGCCTCATGCCTCAGCGTCACTGCCAGAATAATTGCCCATGAGCGTGAAGATTAATCTACAGAAGCACATCTGTGGGACTTAATTTACGGGTCGCAGTGCCATGCCTTGTGGATCCATTAGGCTCCTTTGGTTTTCAATCCTGTGCAGCATATGCAGCTAAACAAAGGTGAAATAACGGTGGGGAAATGTGAGGAAACAAGCAAACACGATGCACAAACTGCTCAATATTTGCACACAGTCACATGCACACAGTTTCAAACGCTTGTGTAAATACATGTGTAGATAGCACACCATGAAGGCAGATGCAGAGAGATGTTCATGAACAGCAGGTGACGCGTGTGTGTGTGTGTGTGTGTGTGTATGTGTGAGTGTGGGTACAGCTGTCATGCCAAAATGATCTGTTCCTTATCATATCCGCGTCTAAACACCTGGTAAAGGAGGAGAGGAGTCAGGCTCAGGCACAGTCAACAAAAATCTACAAAAGCAGGGAAAATGTCCTCGTTTGCTGAACGTTGGCCTCCAATCAGCGGCGTCAAAGAAATCAGCGTTAGGATTGTGAGCCGCTCTCAGAGCGAGAGAGGACGGGCCGCTCGACAAGCTCTCTGAAGAGAAACAGCTGCAAGCTGCAAATTGGAAAGTCTTTGTGAGAGGCCTTCCTTTTGTTGTCTCCTTCCTCCTCTCCTCAAAGTGCTGGCATGCAGATGTCTCCTCTCACTCCTCATGTGTAATTACAAAGATGAGAGAACGCCATAGATGGATGACTCTTCATATGAGGCATTGTACTGCAGGCGGCCGGCACGTTTTTAAATAGGGGAGCAAAGGATTTAACGCCTGCCCCAGCTGCCTGCTTCCTCTTCCTCCCAAACCCTCTCCAACAAGACGCACCAGACATGATAATGTTGTCGAAAAACAATCAATGTGACCACCCATGGTGGTGTCATATACCCTCAACTTCAGCCTCAGGGCCCTTCTGCTCTGCCTGGGTGCAGAGAAGAGACACGAGGCCGAGCAGATAAGGATTCTTATCAGAGCCTGTGCAGGTGTTTGGAGGAGCGAGGCCATAACAGGATTCCTAAGTTACTATTGGCGGCAGGATTCACAGAAGAGAAGTGCAGAGGAATGGATGGGTGGAGGTGGGGTGGGGGTGGGAGGTGTGTGCGTGTGTGTGGTGGTGGCCAAGGTGTTATAATTGTGAATCCCCTTCGAGTGCAGCAGCACAGCGCATCTTAGACACCTGCTGGTGTTGCGATAAGGAGTGAAAAGCAATCACTCCAGCTACCCGGCAGCCCCAACTGGCATCTCGCCGCTTCTCAACCTGCTACTTGGGTATTTCTCTCAAATATAACTGGCTTTCTGCTATAGGTCAGCTCCCTCTGCAGGCTGCCTCCTTAGGGAGGAGGGGATGGGAAACAAGTGAGGAGAGGAGAGAGGGAAAAACCCAAAGGCCAAGAGAGATGATCTTTTCTCACAGTTAGCTGAGTTAATAAGGCATGTGGGCCCACTGTATCGGCATGATCTTTTTGCAAATCTAAAAATGCAAAGCGGCGTGTGTGCGGCAGAAGTTTCTCGCGGTGCTACAGACTGCCATTTCAAACTAACTTTATCACCCGCAGAGGTCAAGGACGCACCGCCCGGCTCCGAATGGGTCCTCAGACTCTCCGGACGGTGTTTCTCATTAGTGTGATTCCAGCTGAGGATTACAACGCGAATCCTTGGGATAAATCTTTGCTCGTCACGGAGAGGCCATCAGCTGTTGCAGTCAACCAGCGCTGACTCCTGAATTATTCATTTTCTGTTTACAGCAGGCGACAGGTGCGTGACCTCTGTGATGAGTGCCCAGGGCGTCTGGGAGAAGTGGTGACAAGGGAAGGGAGGAGGGGAGGGGGGAGGCACTGAGAGGGACATCGCCGGAGATGAGGAGGAGGAGGAGGAGAAGGAGGAGGGGGGTCGATTCGGAGGAAACCGCCAATTTGTCAGACTCTGGAGCTCAGTAAGGTTTAGGGCTGCTTTTTCTTTTCATGCTTTTTTAATTCCATGGCAGACTTTTAGGAAACAGCAGCACGGAAAGTTTTTTGAAGGGAGAGCAGGGATGCACTTGCTGATTTTGGGGTTATAGCAAGTGGGGGAGTAAAAGTGAGGCGAAATTACTGTTCCTCAAAATGTTAAAAGTGAAACGGGGCGGCAGAAAGGTTGGGGAGGTCTGCCAAGCCTGAGCTGCATATCAGCTGAGTGGCATTTGCTGTAACCTTTCCCCTGGCTTTTAATAACTGGCGCAGAAACAGCATAAAAACACGGATCACTGCGATTCACTGGGGAGCACTGGGAATTGCAAGCAGATCTCCCGCTGCTCGTGGCCACAATGGGCCCATAAACATCACAAGGCCGAAAACACAAACTTGATTTTAGCTTAACTTCGCCGTTAGTGTGGGAGCAGCAGCTGAGATGTGGGGCAGATAAGAGACGAATCAGAAAGCGTAAAGGAACGGGGAAAGATGGATAAATAGAGGCTGGAAACAGGCGGATGTTGTAAAGAAACAAAGCCGAGCCGTCGGGTTTGTTTAGTTTAACACCAAAGACATACCAAACTGAATCACAGGAATTCAGTCTGGTTCACTCAGCCTGAACAATAGTCTGTGACACCTGATAGCTCAAGAATAAGCCTCCCATTTATGCGCTCATATTGATGTGGACATCTGCATGAACACACACAAACACACGCAAGAATGCATGCAAAGACAAACAGGCACGCACACACTCTCAGAGTGATGCATGGCTTTCACCTTCAGGCGACCCGGGGAAAGAGACAGACATTTCTCCCCTTCGGCCAACTCATGCCTCAGACAAAATAACAAACGGCTGGACGATATAGTGAGCCGTCCCCTCTGGTCGCAAAACGGGAACGGAACCAGGAACCATCTCTCTAAAGCTTCCTCTCATTCTCTCTCTCAGCTGTGCATCCACGGAGGCCTTGGCAGATCTCAAAGACAGATTAACCTCAATTGAAAGTTGCTGAAGTGTCCTCAAGCGTCAAAGCATTACTACTTATCGCGCGAGATGATCCAATGAAAAGGCAGAAAATAAACTCGGGGGGTCATTTGGGAGAGGCGAACACCCGCAAAGTGGCCCCGGCCGTAAAGAGAACACTCACTCGATTAAGCCCTCATGATGTGAAATCACGATTTAACTGACTTCTCTCCAGCTGCCTGTGGTGAGTCTTGGACTGCTGCTGTTGGACCTGCATGAATCTCGTGTTTCCAACATTCACACCAGCGTGAGGATCGCAGCTTTGGCTGCAGAGAAAAACTCCCCCTCTCATATCGACTTAAATCATCTGGAACAGGATGTTATTGTGCTGCTGTAGCACTGTGTGATACAAAGCCGCTCATTTTTCAAACACTATCACTGCACAACTTTTCTGAAGAAACATAGCGAAGAAGCAGACTTCCCAGCATTCATTGCTCCTCTTTATTCAACTTGTGTCCTAAAAGTTAAGTGAACTAAAGCCAGCTTGATTTACAGTCTAACAACTGATGAGACGACTTTAATCAAAGAGGTAGTGAAACTTTCTTAAACTGAACCAGCTTAAATCAATATCCAGTCGTGCACCATCTTGTTTTATTTAAAGCAAATCAAAAGATTCGTTAGATTCGTTGGCTTAACTTTGTCATTATGATGTCTAACCTGATTTAACAGTGTAATGGTGGTTAAAAAATGGTACCATTTGCTGCTAAATTGGTCTCCAATAAGCACTGTTTTTACCATGACATTTTCCTTGCCACCGGGACGAGGGTTTCGTGGAAAAACGTACTCTCTGTCCTGATTGGCTGATCTAAGCTGCACTTCTTAGCAACAGGTGACGTTTGTACGAGCCAATAAGCTGCTCCTGCTTTACACTCTGACTCGCCTCTGTCGGCGACAGAGCTGAGACGGACCGGTTTACTCCGCTGCAACTTTCCCTGCAACCGTTCAGTCTTGGTTCAAACTTGACTTAAAAGAGAGAGCGACAAAAAACGAAATAAGGCGAGCCGGCATGAACGGCCGCAGGAAAGTTCCTTCCCAACTTCAAAGCTAACGTCAGCTTGCAAGCTTGTTAGTAGAAGTTACCTACTGCAACTTTAATTTACACTAACTGTTACACTAAGCGTGTACCTGGTGTGTACCCATGTGTCACATCATTGGAAAGGTAAGATTCTTGTGATTCTGTTAATGTACACGCTGAAAGATTCAACACCTCTGTCAGACCAACAAGCAGAAAAAAAGAAAGAAAGACAGACAGACAGACAGACAACACAGAGACAGTCTCAACTCACCAGTGAAGCTTCACAGTATTCCACAGATTCAGACAATCTAATCCAGTAAAAGATTCAGTCTTAAACACATTATAACATCTATAAATAGCCACGGGACTGATCAGCCAATCAAATTCTGAATATGAGGATATGTTGCAACAGTGGGGGTTTTAAAATCCACGGCCTTTCCGAAGCATTTTCGCTCTAGTAATGAAGTAAGCAGCCAAATATAAATACAGAATATTAAATATGAATGTGGATGGCTTAAATATATTAATAGATAGAAAGCCTAAATACAGATGAGGTAAGTATGAATATTAATATCTATCAGTAAATGGAATGGAAAATGCCAGACATATACACAGAAAAACATGAGTAAAATATTAATTTCATGTGGTATTGTTATCATTTTTTATTGATTTTGGCCTAGATATGGCTTCGTGCTGTAGTATTATTGTGTGTGAAGCCGAGAACTCGCATTTTTACTCATCCGCAGGCATCTGGTTGCAAAAAAAAATATTGAAGCATAAATAAAAAATTGATTTTATTCAGTGTTTGACTTCTGTTACTCAATGTCAGAAGCTCCTACAGTGTGATTTGACAGCTGGGGGGAAAAGAATTCAATTCATTTTGAAGAGGTTGGCCATGACACACTGTCAGGAGTTATTTTTAACACAGTTTCACATTAGCATCATTGTATCCTCAAGGTAGGCTAATGCCACAGTGTCATCACGTCAGTGATAATGAAAAGATTGGATTTTTTTTTTTTTTTTTTTGGTGCATCTTGTAAAGTTTGACAAAATCAAAATCATTTCAGTTTAACCCTCTGAGAAATTTGGCTTTAAATCTGCTTCCCTATGACTTTAAAAGTTTGTCAACAAAATTGGCAGCAGCCCAAAGTTAAAACCATCATATTATATTTACAGTTTAGCTTAATCCTCAAACTCTAGGATAATCCTCCTCGCGACTGCGGATTTAGTATGATTAGATTTGATGGACAGTGACCAAAAATACCCACCGACTTCCTTCAGATTCTCATTTAAATGGAGTTAAATTCTGATTGGAATTCACAACACTTTTCAAGCTAGTTCCTGCTTATTTCAAACTAGTAAGAAAAGCACAGGCAATGTGAAGTAACTGAAACAGAAAAAATGTTTCAGGGCCTTTTAAACCGAAAGCAGAAAGTAACTTTTGTTCATTGTGATTTTTATTATGTAAGTCACAGCATGTTTCCCATTAGCGGTAACATCTTTTCACATTACTGTACAAGACTCTCAGAGGTAGGAATCTATTATCTTTCCCGTCAGCCTTCATTATGAGTTAAAACTTGAAATTCTGCTCACTGACATGTTTGTGGGGCTTGTCTTTGGTTTTGAAAACTATTCCTTTGCCTGTTTGTACCAGTATGCCTGCAGAACTTTTGACAGGTATTTAAGAAAAAGTGTTTGGAATAATTTAACTAGTGACTAAACTTTACCACTTTACACTTTAATTTTAATTTCTTTTTTTTCCCACAACAGTGGCAATGGAAACTCTTAAGTGTAATCTACAGTTCTGTTTGTTGTCTCTCACTTATTTTATATAATGAAAAATGTTTTTAAACGAGCGTGAATTTGCGATCTGCAACCAGCAGCTGAAAATGTTACAGCTGTCTTAGTCATCACATGTTCATAAAGTTACAGACACACCATAAATGAACTACTGCGTCCTTGTTTGAATATTAAATCCTTCCTTTATTTGGAAAGAAAGAAAGTGAAGAAATAAAAATTACTGTCGGCAATGACACCTCCCACAAGCGTCTCCAGTCCACAACAAACAGTTGATGAGCTATGGAAGGGGCGGGGCTAAAGTTTAGAAGTTTAGTTTAGAAATGTTTTCCATAAAGTTTGGCCATGCTACATAAATCTGTTTAGAAGTCATGGTTTTTTGTTTTTTTTTCTTAGTTTTGGTACAGGCCACTCCCACTGCCACGCCCCTTTTTTGCCAGTTGGCCCCAACAGCTAATCAGCTGCCCTTTTGCTCATGACCAACCTTTCCACTAAATCTTGTGCAAGTCTGTGAATTTAGTTGGAGGTTATGCACCTTTTTGCGATAGGCCACTCCCACTGCCACGCCCCCTTCTGGCCAACTGACATGAACACTTAGAAACA
>JAQFJB010000009.1:5750036-5760822 GCA_029874875.1 Naso minor
CTTATGCCCCCCTTTTTGTCTGTGAGAACCCCCACAGGAACCTTCTCCAATAGAACTTTTACCCCATGGGAACCACACCTGTTGGAGGTCCACACACAAAAAAAGCACGCAGCGTCGTTTCAATGATACATGAAACTTTCTCACAGCTCTGGTATTCAAAACTTTTTTGAGGTTTTGCTAAAAATTCATTCTGTGGCTAAGTGATAAACTGTATGTGAGGCTCTGGATTTCGAGTTGTATGAGCTGAGGTCAGTGAGGCATACAGCCCATAAAGACCAAATGGAAGTACAAAACTTGTGTTTGACATGTTCACCAAAATTTGAGTTAAGAAAAGTATATAACACAACACTAGGTAATAAAAAATGTATTTTTATGGATTTAGAGTCATCTAAAATTTGACCGGACAGAATAGGAGGGTTAATATTCTAAAGCACAACCAGAAAGAAAGGAGTAGAACTTTAAAACAAGACCCTATTTTGCTGTTTGATATCTGAGGATGAGGCTCTTCACTTGGAGGCTGTTACACAAACATGGATTCACATGACTCCTCCACACCTTTTTTGCAGGAAGTGGTCTCCACTGCATGATATGAGTGTATTTAACAGTAAATCGGTGTCCTCTGAAAATAAGGTTTGCACACTCTCCTTCTTTTAAGATCTACATGTATAATCTCGTTTAGAAGACTGAGCCTTTATCAAGTTCAACTGAAGAAAGAATTGCACGATAATTTCTCTCTGGCTGTCTCTTTGATGAGAAGAATGAGATTTAACCTTGTTTAAACAAGATGTGAGTTTCTGCTCTCATTTTTTTCAGTGTAACCAGGAGAGAGAAAATCAGGTGAAAGGAGAAACAAGCTGTAAAAAAAAAGCTAGTGACACATTCAGTCCCTGCTGAGTTCATTTAGACCTTTAAACACGTTAACACTGGCAGCTGCCATAGATCTCCCACAGCACACACTGCCGTATATCAACATGTATCTCAGCCCATCACAAAGACGCACAAACAGCCATCAGAGCATATGAACATCCCTACTGTTACACAGTCGCAGCTGTTAGTCGCTCACAATGATGTTCGTCTTTACAGCCCTTTGATCATGAGGCTTTACCACGTCTGCATCTCCGGTTTCATTTAGTCCAATAATCTAATTTAATCCAATCTAGGATTACCTAATCCAGATCTTTTCATCAACAAGTCCTTAGCAAAGGGGATGTATTAGGGTTCAAGTGTGAAGAATGAGCTGCTGGCAGCTACAAATCTGTGCAAGCTGGAGAGAGCTTTGCAGAGTCAAGCCATTTGTTCTCAGCAAAGAAACGCACGAGAGTTTCTTAAATGACTTCACCAGATTTTAGATGACAGGAAACAACACAGTCATTGTTGCACACGGTTTAAGTTTTACCATTTTATGCAAATATTTAAGCCTTAACATCTGAAATTTTATGCAATTATGTTTGACAAAATGTAGAAGTAATTTTGTTTAGTTTTTTTTTGATTGATATAAAATATGTAAATTGTGAATTTATAATATTTCTATATATATTTAGACAAGTTTAAGAAAATTATGTGGAGTATAGAAGGCTGAAAATGATGAATTGTGGAAATGGGGTGGGATTAAATAAGTTTATACTTCTTCTCACTCCTTATTTGCTCTTTCTTTGTCTGTCATTTGTGGTGCTTTACATATTCAAAATAAACATTACAATCGATTTCAATCAGTCAAGGTCATGCACTAATTGGCACATTTCAGACATAAAGCATTTTCTAGTTTTTTGCTATTAAAAAATGGCGTAGTAAAGATGATGAGCTGATGTCCTTAAGGTTATGCTCTGAAACAAGTGCTTTTCCTTTCAAATAAGCCTCGTCCCTGCATTTGGTCTTACACTTCCTCTGTTATACAGTTTTCCATTTGGGAATGACAAATGGGTAAAATTTCATTTCGTTCCTGTACCATAAAGAGTAGGCTTCCTACATTTTGAAATGCTACCCTGTGTTTTTGCTGCAAATGTACAGTAGAGATTCTAATCAGATCATGTGTGAGAAAATGTATTTGCGTTCTACTTGTGACTGACAAAGTCAGAGCAATCAGAGCAAAGCTGCAGTGTGCTGCCCCTGCAGAGACTCAAAAAGTGCATGAAGAGATGAGGAGCGAGGAGGGTGAGGGTGGTGGCTGAATAGCACCGGACAGGCGACTGGACTCTCAGTACAATCCACTCCAGCAATGCAATGCAAGTCTTTGATGACAGAGTGTGTCTGCTTTGTTTACCCTCCGACGCTCTGACAGACAGACTACAGACTCGTTCCGTGTCTGGATGCTTTCCAACAGAGAAGCATGCAGAGGAAAACAGCCAACAGACGACAGACACGCTCTCACATGTACAGCAACACACACTGACCTCTGTGCTCACTACGAATCTGGACACAAGTACACGACTGGGACTGGAGTCACAAATTTAAAGAGTTTAGATTAGACTTGTCAAAAAAACAAAAGACTTGCAACATGACTTGCACTTTAGCACCCGTGACTCAAGACCTCACCTTGACTGAAGCATTGTTTTGAGTCCCAGTTTCCTGAAACAACTGATGTTAACATTGCCTCATTCCCAGCAAGTCAAAACCTATTTCCCCAGATCTGTCTGAGCCAATCCAATATCATCAAATCAAGGTGCAGGAGTGAAACATGTAGCTGTAATGTTCTGTTACTGAGCTCCAACTGGGAAAAAAAATAACACCTGATATAATTTCAGTCACACCTAGAACTCTGTGGTGAGCAGAAAATGAACTGTAGTCTGCAAAATGTACGGGCTGTAAATTAAAGACACAAAAGCTTCCAACTTCTTCAACAGCTGAAGCTGCACAACACAAGTCCAGGCACGTTAAAGAGATACTTCACCGCTAAATTCTGTTTTTCTAATCTGTCACTCACATTTAGATGTCTTGAACTGAAACTTTTTTCTTCCCTCTAGCATTGCCGCACAGTAAACAGGTGATTTCAAAACTGCACGCTCCCTTTTTGCTGGCAGTCGATGGACATACACTGAAAGAATCAAAACTACCGAAAAACGTCCATCCAAAACTCTCAACAGCTTCGTGTGAATCCAAGTTGTCTTTATCATGTCATACACCCAAGACCTGCAAAATATTTTCGTTTTAGGTAGAAAGATACTAAATCCAACATATCAAGTCCAATGTTTTGCGTCGCCGGTTACGGTTATCCTAAACATTGGTGAACTCCGGCTTAAATAAATATGGTTCCACCAAAAACTGCAACTGAAACTCTTCCATTATCTACAAGAATGAGCAAACAAAAATGGCTGGTGCAGAGAAAAAAAAGGGTTTCTGCAGTTATCAGTGGAATCATATTTATTTTTAGCCAGAGTTCACCAAAGTTTTGAAAAAATAACATAAAGCATCAGATCGGATGTGTTGGATAAGTTTTAAGCACACAACACAATTATAAAGACTTGGATCTTACCACACAAAGTGTGGAGAGTTTTTGAATAGACATTTTTAGATGGTTTTGAGCTTTCAAGAGTTTATCTCCCAGCAAAAAGGAGCGCACATTTTTGAAATCACTCCTTTACCATGGAGGAACACTGAAAAGAAAAAAAAAATCTTCAATTCAAGACATCTAAGGGAGGTTAAGTGATACACAAAACAGAATTTTGCGGTGACATATCACTTTAAAATGGCATTACATTTGGTGAGGGGCACATTTTAACTCGTTTGGGACTACTTAAGTCCAGGACTCGGGTTTCAACTTAGGAACTTGAGTCCCAAGACTTAGTTACTAACCAAAAAAAATGACTTGGTCCCACCTCTGGTGCTAACATACACATGCATCTAAACATGCTGAGGTAAACTGTGAAAAGAAACAAACTAGCCTGACCTCTGACCTCTGAAGGCCAACATTTCTCCTCACACTTTGTCCGGCTCTGTCTCTGAACAGCTCAACATCGAGCCTTACCATCCATGATGCACAGCACACACTAACCTCACTGGGGCCTGTTCACACTTCACAGTTTGGTGCAAATTTCATGTCTGCCATGAGAAGGTCAAGGCATCTGCTCAGATCGCATCAACGAAGGTTCGTGAGGAAAAACTTTGCACTATGTGCGTGTCATGAAATGATGTAGTGCTAGAAATTTCACGCATGTAAATGCACCAGCACACACTTTCTGGCACATCCTCACATTTTTCTATCAGCAAGTAAAGACCCCAAGGAACCTATTAACACTGTTAAACTAGGCTAATTATGTTGCAGACACTTTTAACACTGAGAGAGAGTGTGACAAAGTGTGTGCGCGTTAAATGAGCACACATTTGCATGATTGTACACAACATGTGATGATGTCTGTGTGTCGTCAATTGCTCTCACAGGAAGTGAAGTGAATCAATCAGGTTGCCACTCACAATTACTGGGCTATTAATAACAAAACACTCTGCTGTTGCCTCCACAACAGCCATAACTGCTGAAATGACTCCAGTAGGAAAATAGTTTTATCACCGTATCAATTATTCAGCGCTTGGCAGTAAACAGAATTTGCAAGCTCTTTATGGCCATGCAGACAATTCACGGGTGGTTATGTATCTGTTTCCTGATGTATTTTTGGGATACCAGCGAGGTTCAAGGGCCCTCTTCATCACTGTCTCAGCAGCAGTGACAGAGCCAACTGCTGCTCATCGATCACACCATAAACAGCTGGAGAGGAATAAACATGCACACGGGATCAACTTCCAGTAGCTGAGAAAAGCTCAGGAGGTGTTGATGATCATGTTTGCAGCCAGAGAACAAACATACAGGACTGACTGTACATGACAAGAGCGAGGGGACGTGCAGACAATGAGTCCTTGGAGGTGGGTAATGCTCAAACCTTGAAATATTTATACAAACGAAATTATGCAATAGGCGTTTTGATTACAGATGAACAAAAATGCAAAAGCACAAATGAAATATGTTACAAAATAAAACAATGTGGTTGTTCAACTTGCAAAAACTTTTTTGGTATTTTGGTAGAAAATTAAAATGACAGTGGTGAAAGGGGACCAAAAGAGTAAGGTTGTAACTACAGCTGTGGCTAAAAGTGAGCTGAAAGTCACCATAAAGATCCACAGATTCAGTTAATAACTCTCTGGTGACTCGTGACTTCCACTCAATCTCTTTACTTCTACTTTATATATGAAATATTGATCATAAAGCTGCTTTAAATTATCTCTCTCTGATATTTTCTTACACATTCATATTACCATTGTTATTGGAGAATCGTAATTTCTGTTTATTACAATTTTCTACACAAATTTTCACTTAGATATTTTGTCCCAACCCACCAAAAAAATTGCTTGGGGGAAGATTACAAAGTCATATACTTTTAATTGCTCTGTTGAGAAGGTTTAGAAATCACAGAATATTATTAATGCAAACAGCATAAACCTCCTAAATCGCTGGGTAGTGCATACACTCATCAGTATCCCATCGATATCCAGTATTTTAGGCAGTATTGGAGGCATTTCCACTTACAGAATTGGTGATGAACTTCCCTATGTAGAGGGAGAAATATTGTAAGAATCAAAAAAGCTCCAATTATTCTTTTTGGTCACACTTATTTTGATAGTTCAACTGCTGACACTCAAGTTTTCAGTAAATATTCAGTCGTATGTCAACAGGGTGTCAGTTAATATTCGACACAAGTGTCTGTTGACTGGCAATACGTTTTGTTGTGGCAGGTTATTAACCAATATTTAACTATCTAGACATTGTTGTCTACAGTTGACTATTAACAGAGTGTTAGTGGACACTTGTCATTAAGCATTTGTAGACATGTGTTAAGGCCTTGACACACTGGATGCATTTTTCCATGCAAATTATTTGAAGATTTTTTTTGGACTGCCGATTGGTCAGAGCATTTTCACGCAGAATGGGAATATCACTCTGGGAAAAAAGCGACCCTTTCATTTCTAGAATCAAGTTCGATTTCAAACAAACGCACCAACCACTCATGATGGTTGTGCTGAGCAGACATCACGTCCGTGTCCCACAACAACAACAACATCAACAACGATGGATGACAACTTCATTATCTGCGTCTCTCAGCACCAAGCGTTGCTTGACAAACGACAACGATCTTAGACAACATATGGCAGAGTATCGCTGATCAGTTGGGCTCTACAAATGGTGAGTAATGTTCCCTAGTTGACTTTTTGATGAGGTAACATCAGGTAACATATGTTTGTATATGAGGAAGTCATGTGCCGAAATAGCTCAGTTGGGAGAGCGTTAGACTGAAGATCTAAAGGTCCCTGGTTCAATCCCGGGTTTCGGCAGCTGGTGAGCTGTATTTTGGGAATACATGTCCTTGATGGTACTACTAGTTTCTCAGTTCAATGGCTTTTCTCCATGTCTTCACAATGATCCATTTCTGATATAATTATTACATAGTATAGCTACTAATGATGACTTGGCACAGTTTCTTTGATGTTGTGGTGTGCTCGTTTCCATTTGTTGCTTGGGTTTTATTGCTGATGTTCTTAGGTGACGGGGTCCTGACTGTCTAGAGAGTCCATATTTCTCCAACATGGGTTTAATATTACTCATCAAGTTGATGCAGAAATAGTATCTTAATGGTGCATGCAAAATTGGTGTATTTGAAAGGCATGAGCAATTTTTTATGTGAGACATTTTTGCTAATAGTGGATGATGGTTAGTAAAGTTGTGTATTTTCTGCCAAAATAACTCAGTTTGGAGAACATTAGACCCAAGATCTAATGGTCTCTCGTTTAATCCTGGGCCTGGCTGCTGTTAGCTGTGTTTTGGGAACACATGTTGTTGATGGCACTATTTTCTGACTTGCAAGACTCTGAGTCGAGGGACTTTTCTCCATGTCATCACATGTACACATTTCTTACATCATTAGTTCACAGTAAAAATACAAAGAATGACTTGACAAAAAAAATCTCTGACTTAAAGGTTCGTTGTCCCCATGTGTTGCTTGTGTTACGTTGTTGATCTGCTTAGGTGACGGGTCCTGGCTGTCTAAAGAGTACATTTTTCTCCAACATGGATTTAATATTACTCGTCAGGTTAATGCATGAATAGTATCTAAATGATGAAGGGAAAAGTGATGAATTTTAAGGACTTGTTAATCTTTTTTTTTCAAAGTTTTTAGTCAACAGCGGATGACGGATACCAAAGTGATGCATTTTGTGCTGAAATAGACTGAAGATCTAAAGGTCCCTGGTTCAATCCCAGGTTTCGGCAGGTGGTAAGCTGTGTTTTGGGAACACATGTCTTTGATGGTACCAGTTTTCTGAGTTGTAAGACTCTGAGTTAAAGGGCTCTTCTCCACGTACGAATAAGGACACATCTCTGACCCAATCAGTACTCATTTTAAATAGAAATTATGACTTAGCAGAGATTCTTTGATGTTGTGGTGTGTTGGTCCCACGTGTTTCCTATATTTTATTGTTGATTTTCATAGGTGATGGGGTCCTGACTATCTTGAGAGTCCATATTCCTCTTTAATATTACTCATCAACAGTGAAGGACTGGTCACCTGGATTTCTGGCATGTGTCAGAAGGGCCACCGGACTATGGGCCACTTGGGCTCCTCTCCCAGGGTATTAAAAATATAACTATTTCAAGAAAAATTTAATTTATTTCTGTTCTTTCAATGCAATATGGTCTCTCACCCCAAATATTTCCAAATTGCCCTAGGATGCCGGTTATTAAACTTTTTCTGTGAGAATTCACTACATCTAGGGGATCATGGGATATCCCATGATGTAAGGTCAAGACTCAAGAGAGGCAGAGAGGATTAGGCTACGTCGCTGTCGCAACTGTGCAGTGGCTGTGCTGCCTCAGCTAGCAATGCTAACATTAGCCTGGAAGTCAGCAGCAACATGGACGTACAGGAGGAGCTAGACCAGGAAGGAGAAGACAAACGAGACGATGAAGAAAGCAAACATGAGGATGAGGTCAGTGAATCACATTTGGACATTGGACTTGTGGCAGAAAATGACGTTTAGCAACAAAGAGTCATGAAAAGTGGATTGGAGCCAAAGGAAACTGAAGAAACAGAGAGGTAGCAGTAGGTGCGCCGCTTCCAGAGGATGTTCAATATGACTTTTCAGCTGGCCGGATCCCCCCACACAGGATTGTTTTTTCAAGTTTCACCCTAATCAGTCAGCTGATGAATCAGTTAAGAAAGCATTTCACCGCAAAGATGGATCACAGCACAAATGGGTCAGCTATTACGTCAATAAACACTATTTATTTTGCGCAGTGTGCCTGGCTTTTGCTAAATGACTGAGACAAACCCTTTCATCGATGTATGTAACGATTGGAGGCACATACATCAGAGGCTAAACGAGCATGAAAAAACTGTTACACATACAGTGTGTACATGCATACTTTTCATGGGTAAGTCAAGCAGACATCAGAAGTTTTCTGGATTTAAATCAGACATCAGTGTGCAGAGAACAAGTGCGCCAGAGGTGACAAGTTTTGGAGCATGTTCCACTCGTAATAAAACTGATAGGCAACAATGCACTCAGTTAAATAAAAAAAATTAAAAATTAAAAAATAAATCTGAGGCTGCATACTCATTAGCTGACATGTCGGTCGATCATGACAAAATTTATTTATTAGCGTATACTTTGGCTGTGCTTGATTCATATTATAGCTAGCCTGTTGTAATTTGTGCTGTGGGTGGCTGTGCTGCACCCTTTTCACATTCTGGTGAGGCTGTTGTATTTTGCACAGTGGCTGTGCTCTGCTCTTTTCATATTCTAAAGTGGATGTGTTAGTATGTGTTTGTGTGTGTGTGTGTGTGTGTGTGTGTGTGTGTGTGTGTTCTGTGTTGCAAATTTATGCATTTTGTTCTGTGTGTATGATTTTATCTCATCTTATTTATAAAAACTTCTTGTGTCGCTGAATAATAGCAGTTTGTTTCTCTTTACTTCACTTTATTTCATAACTTGATCAACAGCTAACAGCTTCACCATAGTTGCAGGCAGACGGGTTCTCTTCTTCACTTCTACAATACCTTGTCTACTTCTTGTGTTTACTCAAATACAACAACTCCTGTACTCAATACTACCACCTAGTGTTCAGGCTGAATCATTAGAACATCACAAAACTGGGTTGGGATAGGCAAAGGTGGATTTGAAAATAGGGCCGGCCTGTTGCAAATGCCAGGGGCGTTTTTTGATCTCAGTCTTTCACTGCTCGTCAATTTGATGTATGAACAGTATCTAAATGGTGCATGGAAGTTGATGAATTTTAAGGACTTGATCAACTTTCTATTTGATATACCGAATCCCATTTTGGCAGCTGGTGAGTTAGTTGTGTTTCGGGAACACATGTTGGTGATGGTGATAGTTTCTGAGTTGTAAGACTAAATCAAGGAACTTTTCTCCATGTCTTCACATTGCCACATTTCTGACATAATTACTACACAGTAAAACTAGTCATGATGACTTAGCAAAAATTCTTTGATGTTGTCGAGCGCTGGTACCCATTTGCTGCTTGTATTTTATTGTTGATGTTTATAGGTGATGGGGTCCTGACTGTCTAGAGAATCCATATTTCTCCAGCAGGGGTTTTTATTACTCTTAAGTTTGATGCATGAGCACTATCTTTATGGTGCATGGAAAGTATTTGTATTTGTATTTGTATTTGAAAGGCATGAGCAATATTTTGTTTGAGATATTTCTGTCAATAGTAGACACAGTTATCATCCTGTTGTGTTTGTGCTGAAATAGCTCAGTTGGGACAAGGAGACGTTAGGTTAGGGTAAGGACACACCGGCCCAACAGTCCTGCCAGACGCAGGTCAGCTCCAGTCGATGGTCCCAGTTGGTCTCAGTTGGCCCGCTGCGTCCCGCACAGTTGGTACTAGTTGGCCTTGTCAGACCTCGTTGGAGCCAACTGAGAATGTTGAATCGGCGTCGACCGTCAGAAGGTATCAGTAGTGAGAGAAAGCGCTCTGATTGGCTGTTCAGCAAGCTAATCAGTACAAAGGGGGCGGGGAGGGGGGGCTCAGGCATTCTCAAGAATTATTCACGTTAATGTTACCTACTTGCGTGGAGAATGAAGACAAGGTAGGTAGCTAAACAAAAGCCGCCTTGTTTTGTCTGCGAGTCTTAGCTTTTTCGTTTCTTCCTTTTTTGATCACAAGTTCAGAGATTACTGCCACCTGCTGGTATGGAGGGTTACGACCTCTCATGGAGGTGCACAGGTGCAGAATGTACATGCTAGCAGACCGCCGGGTGTTGTCAGTGTGGTGTGTTCAAGGGCAAATTTTTAGCCCAGACAGAGGCAGACGCAAGGCAACGGGAGGAGATGCAGCAGTTGGTCTTGGTTTCCTCTACTCAGCCTGGTGTGTCCTTACCCTTAGACTCAAGATCTAAAGGTCCCTTGCTTAATCTCGGGTTTGGGCAGCTGATAGCTGTGTTCTGGGAAAATTCATCCTAGCACAGAAATAAGACGTACATCATTATGTTAATCGGAGTACACATGGCTGCATGTAACAGGAATTGGCAGGGGGGAGTATGGAGTTAGTAACATGCAGCTACTGGGACAGCAGTTAAAGAAGGAAGAGAGAAACGGAGGAGCCCAGCGTGTCATGGGAAATCCCACGGCAGTCTAAGCATATAACAGCACAACTATGGGCCAGCCTGTGCCAGCCTTAAAGTGGACATGAAATATGGAGTAATATGAATGTAGTTCACCAATAGGGTGCAGCCATCTGAGACAAGACAAGCTAAGTGGTGCACTGACATCACAGCGTAGCTTG
>JAQFJB010000009.1:6002554-6015537 GCA_029874875.1 Naso minor
CATGGAATCCTCCAAAATATAGTGTTTCGGAAGGATTTAATTTTTATTTAAATTTGCAATAGAAAATTAAGAGGAAGCTGCATTTTACAGCTACATGCATAACTAGAATAGTTACATAAAATAATATCTATGAAATCATTTCATTAAATATATTTTATTCCATTCTTTGCAAACAATACTACATCACCATAGCAACACACTGCCATGCATGTTTCGTTTTGCCTTCCCCACATTCCGTCGAACTTTGTTTCTCCCGCCCTCTGTCTGACTCCATGTGAATGAAGTATCACAGCACTGTTTTGAATACACAGCTGTCACCACAAACATGAACGACACCGCGATTTGGGACTGGTCGTCAATCCCATCTCAACAGCTCCTCAGAAGGTTCTGCTGCAGGATTTAGAGTAAAGGCCACTGTCCATCTGAAATGAG
The DNA here is from genome assembly GCA_029874875.1 of Naso minor. Lineage (NCBI taxonomy): Eukaryota > Metazoa > Chordata > Actinopteri > Acanthuriformes > Acanthuridae > Naso > Naso minor. The sequence goes on from JAQFJB010000009.1 coordinate 6,002,987, forward strand.
TCACTCGTCTTACATTTAAATATGATAACAATAGATTTAAATTTTTAAAATTTAAATTTTTAAAGTGTATTAAATACATAAATGAAAAACAATCAACTGAAAATGATCACTGACTTGTTCTTGGATCAGACTAGACAGCAACCAGTCAGCATGAGGAAACAGACGGCAGAACAGCCTGCTGTTACCATGTTCAAACGGGCGATTTTGTACTAGAGAGCAGAAATTTTGCCTTTTGTATTTTGCTCTTAGACACACAAACACACACAGACACACTTCAGACCGACAGATCAAAATGTAAAGAGGACAGAGGAGACTGCGTATGCCCCCAGGTAGCCGTTACCTACAGTGCCGCACCGGAGACTTGAGGATGCTCTTTGTCTGCCGGCTGTGATCATGAGCCACTGCGAATAAAAGGACAAGATGGTCTCTGACAGCCACTTCCACACAGGTGATCAATGGCCCGGCGGGGGGGGGGTGGCGGTGGGGGGGTGGTTTATGTAGTCAACACTGGAGCAGACGTCAGCACAATATCTGAGTGTCGACAGCTAAGCATTTCTTTTCCCGCAAAAGACACTCACTGAACACAAGCGTGCTATGTGAGTTTGAAGGGGTAGTTTGGTTTGTTTTTAGGGCCCCATGCTGATGCCCATGTCAGGGAGCAAGAAAATTCAGATTGGCCTGATTTCCGGTTTTACCAGTTCCGTCCGGTGCATGGGCTTAAATCGGTTTAATGTTATGCAAATCAGCTAAACCAGCATTTGTCATTATGTGAGATCCTGGCAACCTGAAAGCATACATCAGCAGCAACATGGAGGCTTATCGACACCCAACGCCCCAAAATTTTGTTCATATTTTTATTCATATCGCATTAACAACAAGCAACAACAATGACAATTAGCCATGTTCTGTTGTAAAAATAGTTTGAATCATTGTTGTAGAAAAATTGGTCTATGTGAGGACTTGTAAAATATAACTCCTTTAACTGTTTGTTGAAGTCCAAATGCTCTGTAATGTTGACACAGTTATTTGTTTATTTATGACACTGGATCCCCATTAGTTGCTGTCAGGGTAGCTACTCTTCTTCCTGGGAGGGGTCCACACATAAAAATACATACATAATATAGAAACACATCAACATTACCCTAAACAAACACCTACATATCCACCCAAACCAGCCTAGTTCAGGGGTTCCCCAATTCTGCAGTACCAAGGACCCCCCATATAGCATTAGCCTCTGGCGCCTCGATGCAGTGCTTCATAACAACTAAGAAGACATACATTAAAATGATATTGTCACAAGTAAAGATATTCATTCAGTTTTGTGTATGTTCTATTCCCCCCACCCCCTCTTCCCACCAAGTTTTCATGACCCCCTGCAGGGTCGGGATCCCCACTTCCCTTTGAAAAACACTGCCCTAGAAAACCCCTTGAGGGCTTTTCACACCGCCGTGCGGCAACTATCCTGAAAGCCACCTCACTGCTGCAGATTTCCTCTGGGAAGCCAGGCGTTTATGAAAGTGGCTGCTGCCACTACGGTGCGGAGCGGCGAGAACGGGGAGGAGCTTCACACATGCATCTATATCTGCCGCTAGGCAGCTGCCGCGAAAAGTTCAACATATTGAACTCCAGGCGGCAGAGCAAAATCTGTGCAAGTTCACGTGGGCAGCAACCGCTTCATGGTCCTACCACCATGGTTGAAACTGCCTCCCCTCTGCCGTCCTTCCCTCATTGAAATTACAAGAAGCGGCGCGTGTCCGCACAGCGGTGTGAAAAGCCCATTGCGCACCCCAAACCCTATCAGTTCTGATGTATTCAAGATGTATTTTGTGTGCCTGTGCAGATCTCTCGCATTTAGCACCCAAAAAAAAAACAAAAAAAACAAAATCTTTTATTAAGGGAATATGTTAACTCTACAGAAAAGGAACTGAGGCAGGTAAATCAAAAAGGTTAAGCTTAAGTAAAGTTTACATTTTAAAACACAAAAAAATCAAAATTTTGACCCACTACAGCACCTGTGCATGTACTGCTGCTGCTTCCCTGATGAAACATCAGGCCTGGTCTGTTATTTCTGTGTCACAAGCTGGATGAGCACAGCAGCCTGCAGGCTGAGTGATGGAGCAGCAGTCAGTATGAAGTGGGATCAATCAGGGAGTCATAATATACTGCAGGTGACAGCACCCTGCTGGACTCTGCCGGATGATCCATCTGCCTGGAAAATAACGATGTGTGTCACTGGCCTGCTTTACAGCGACAGGCAAATCTAGTACACGGCTGCCCGGCATACGAGTTTACATGCAGCAAGACGAGTGTGTCAGCATACGGTGCAAGAGAGGTGCACTTGCAGAGCCTTGTTTTGGTAACAGAGAAGCCTTACTTCACTAGTGATGACATGTGGCAATGGTGGCCTTTTACAACCTTGTAAGAGCGGCAGACTATTTAAAGGAGTTGGCCCTGTAGAGAGGCTGCACCATCTTTTCATTCGATTGTAGCTGTCAGTTTAACATTCATATATATGCAGTGAGAACGGTAAAACTCAAAATGTCCTTGTTCATTAAAAAACAAAAACCAACTAACGCACGATTGTTAGGAAGAATTTAAATTGCTCTGCACACTTATGTCAACCTGTGTCTCATGTTTGCTCAAGCAGTTTCTCAAACGTCAGATGTCTCATTTTAGAATGAAACTCACAAATGCACAACATAGCTAAACACACACATACACAGCATGTGGCGTCACCCTGGGATTCATATGGAAGGAACAAGCGCCTGTTGCAGATTTTTAATGCTGCACTCTCTGAACTCTCAGAGTCCCTGGCAGTGTGACCTCATTGTGCTCAGCTGGCCTGCTAGCCTCCGAATGCACCACCCTAAACCCCTTCCAGCCAGAGCTGGACGAGCCAATGATCTGCTTTGTTCCCCAGTCTCACGCTCTCAAACCATCTGGACAGACGTCTATGAGCAAGTGAGGGTATTTGAGGAGAAACGGCTGGAGCCTGAGTGTGAAAAGGGAACTGTGAGGCTTTAAAATAGTTGCACGAGTGAAAATTAATCTCTTTGTAGTTCAAGTGCATCACAACTTCCATGTTGCTTGGTAGCTGCAAAATACAGTTGCACTGAAGTCACAAAGCACAAAATGCATAAATAACTAAATAAATAAGACTTTTTGATAAATGAGCACATGCTGTACGTCTGTCTTGTCTTGTCACAGTGCATAATTTTTCACAGTGTGTACCGCAGATTAAGATCTGCACGTGTACTGCTGATACAAACAGAGAGCAAAAAGAAGTCACATAGCAACAAATACGCGTGTTTGTTTGTGTGCATTTGTTTACCATAAAGCAACAGATGCAGATATCTTGAAAACAGCTGACATAATGCTGGCAGCTGAGCTCTGCTGTGTTCTCATCTCTCCGCACACACAGGCTACAATTAACCCAGAAAACAGTCAAGACAAACTACTGCAGCGTTTTCTATTAGGACCTTTGTGCATGTGTTCCCAAGATGTTTTCATTTCATGTTTTACCTAAGTGACTGCAGACAGCATGAACTTAAAATTACTGCAGACTGGCTGTGTGCAATGTGACGATGATAGATTGAGAACGATTGAAGTGTCTCCCTGATCTGTCTTTACAGATTGATGGTTAGTATCATGCTCCGGTGCACATTTTATTAGATGCAAGTCTATGGCTCAATAAAACATCCAAAGTTGATTTCTCAGCAAAATCTAAAACCATTAAGTCAGTTGCATGCCTGTCTGGAGACATACCAGTGTACCAATAATAGCTATTTAGCAGCTCATACGGATTTCTCTCCATCCCTTTTTTAAATTTTTCAGTGGATAACAGAATTCAGCATCAGTTATATGGAACTGGTTTAAATTGTCCAAAACCGACAGCAAAGATAATGTTCACAATTTTGATGACAACACAAAAAAACTTTCCAAAAAAAAAAAAGTACGCAAAACAATATGCAGTCAAACAGTGAAGTGAGGGGATTCCACATTAGTGCATCAGCTACAGCCACAACAGCCAGAGCCTGCAATGACAAGAGATAAACAACTGCAGACTTTAAGGAAGGCACTCATTACAACAGGATGTATAATAAAATACTTTTTTTTTTAAATAGGGAAACTAGTTTGGTTGCACTATTGAGGAACTTGCAAAATAGTCTCAACAAATAACATGAAAAAGAACCATGATGGATTTTGACACTTCCTAAAGTCCACCTAAAACGGCATTTTGAGAATATCTAACATCCACATCTTGAAGTCTTTCCAGGGGGGATTGAGGCTAACATTAGCATGGTCTAACTTTGGTCTGTCATCAGAGGTGCCAGCTCTTACGCGTTGGGCATGACACACACGCATTTGCCCCTTTTCACACATGCACTCACGTTGCACCTGCTACTTCTCACGCTGTCAAATCCAAAACAGGAAAAAATGAATAAACTGGGACTTGTGAGCAGCGGCAGAGTTCTGTGTCAAGCTGCCAGCGACATCGTTTGGACTTCCTTAGAATTTTTTGGAATGAAAGCTCTGAAGGCAGCTCTGCCTGACATCTTGGGCTGTGACTTAGATTATTTTCATTATCGACTAATCTGCAGATTCTTTTTGCGATTAATCGATTAATTGCATTATTCCATAATATGTCAGAAAAGTGCTCATTTCAATTTCTCTGAGCCAAATGTGATGTCTTCAAATTGCTTCATTTGTTCAAACAACAGTGCAAAACACAAAGACCCCTCTCTTATTTTCATAAATGACACACATTTAAGACACTAAATCAGCAGTTCTCTTTACTTTTTTATTTGAAAATTGACTGAAAGGATTAATCGATTATCAAAATAGTTGCTGATTGATGTTCTATCAATCAATTAATCGATTATTCGATTAATCGATTATTCGATTAATCATTGCAGCTCTACTGACAAAAGTCTGCCTGACACGGGGCGCCCGGTGGCTCGGTCGGTCGGGCGGGCACCCCATGTGCAGAGGCTGTGTTCTCGCCGCAGCGGACCCAGGTTCGATTCCACCTGTGGCCCTTTGCTGCATGTTGTTCCCCCTCTCTCTCCTCTGTTTCCTGTCCACTCTTCAGCTGTCCTGTCCTAATAAAGGCATAAAAAGCCCAAAAAAATATTTTAAAAAAAGTCTGCCTGACACAGCTTTTTACTTTGAAAGTAAATTGCCAAGCTGCAAGAGAACATGACCTTACATTGCAACGGCGGATGAATTCCATAAACAATTTAGGTAAGCATAGGCCTGCTATTGGTCAAAATTGCTCTGAGCAAGATGCTGAAAGTCATGTGACCTTTTTTTTTTTTTTTTTTCCCAGGAATAAAATGTAAATTTATTTTGATATAAAAATACAGGGAAACAAAATTTTTGGATTTGGGTCTAATAAAGTTTATTGGTGAACAATATGACTAGGGATGTGATCTAAAAGGATTAAAAAGACATTTTTCATGTCATGATTTCCTGTGTGTTTAAGACGCCCACTGCAGCCCAGTTAAGTTTATAAGTTAGGTTTATAATACTTCAAGTAGGGAACGAGTCATCCCAAGTGAAGGAATTCAGGTATTTCAGGGTCTTGTTCACGAGTGAGGGGACTATGGTGTGGGAGGTTGGCTGGGGAGCGGGAGCAGTTTTGCACTGGCTTTACCACACCGTTGTGACAACAAGAGAGCTGAGCCAGAGGGCAAAGCTCTCAATCTACTGGTCAATCTTCATGTCTACCCTCACCTATGGTCACAAAGGATGGGTCATGACCGAAAGCATGAGAAATGGGTTTCCTTGGAAGGATGGCTTCCGTCTCCTTTAGGGATAAGGTGAGAAGTTCAATCATCTGTGAGGGACCCGGAGTAGAGCCACTGCTCCTTTGCACGGAAAGGAGCCAGGTGAGGTGGTTCGGGCATCTAGTAAGGATGCCTCCTGGTCACCTCCCTAAGGAGATGTTCCAGTCACATCCGGCTGGAACGAGGCCTCGGGGCAGACCCAGGTCCAGGTAGACAGATTTCATCTCTGCATTGGCCTGAGAATGCTTCGGGATCACCCAGTCAGAGCTGACTGGATGGCCAGGAAAAGGGAAGTCTGGGATAAGCGGTTGACAATGGACGGATGGACAATCAACTAAAGCCAAAACATTTGCCTGAGATATTAATTTGGTCATCTTTACTTCTGTGGTGGTAGCTAAATGATGTTATTGTCAATTTTTGCATTTAAACGGTCGACTCAGAGCATCTAAACTGCTTATGAGTGCATTAGCACATGAATGATGAACGGGGCTGTGCTGAAAAAAATCAATACAGCAATATATCGCAATATTTACTTTCATAATATCTGTATCGTATCGTGACCTATGTATCGTGATACCTATGGTATTGTGAAGTCCTTGCCAAAACCCAACCTTAAAGTGCAATGACACAAAAGAACACTTATGCACTTTATTTTTATTCCTTCAGTTTCCGTGTGTCCACTGTTTCATTGTGTCCAGTTAAAGTGCAGGAGTGCACATAAATTCCATTTTTCGTTTTGATGTTATGGCAGCTACATCTGTGTGTTTGGTAATTTTCCAATACCATTCAAATAAACTGAATTAAATTGTTCTGACTCAATTTCTCAGTTAAATTATCAATATAATGAGATGTACCCAATATTTCATTATATTGAATATGATATGAATATAATATGAACTGTATCGCAACATATCGTGATATAACTGTATTGTGGCCTGTGTATCATGATGCATATCATATTGTCAAATTCTTGCCAATGCCCAGCCCCACATGTGAAGATGTTTTAAAATGGCAAAAGCTGACAAATTGTTTGCGCTCATTATCTGCCATTTCTTGCATGAATGAGAAACAAATGGCTGCCAACCAATTGTTTGTCGTGGGAAGCAGTGTGTAAAGTTCACACATCTATGCCTTCTTTCCTACAACCTTACAGAGGGAAATAACATTAAAAAAACCCACAAAACTTTTTTCCTCTTTTTTTAAACAAGTGACGCAAAATTAGAGGCAGCAAGATAGACCGCAATGTATTTGCAGTTTAACGTTTAAATCACAATTTTACGCATTTCAGAGCAATAAACTGTACTGTTCAATGAATCATATTTAAAGCAGTTACTTCTGTATCTGTTTTATTCCTCTCTGTAACAATTACAACCCACTGAGCTTTACTTTTCTCTTCTGGACTTTGAACTTAGCCCATGTCACATTTCTGCATTTGTGCATGCATGAACAAGGAAGTACAGTATCAGTCTCTGTTTGAATCTCATTGTCTGCATGTGTGTCTGCACAAACGTGTGTATCCATGCATACTGGTGTCAACTACAGTGAACCAGTGGGCGACATTATATAATCTGAGTCCCATAGGGAGTGTTAAATGTGGATTGGCCTGAAGCTCATGTCTGCGCCAGCAGGAATGCCAGCTTTGTTGGAGAGGAGCCACTTTTGAAGCAGCCAGAAAACCGCAGAGCAGAGACAGACAGCGGGCGCAACCAGCAAGGCAGTTGTCACTGTCCAGCAAGCTGCTACAGCGAGACTTCAGCACAGGAAAGTGTAAGACCACTTGTAAAAACAGATATCAGTTCTAAGCCCAGCCCGCTTCCCTTTAAGCTGCTGGCATGCATCATGAGAAGTGTTTGTTAGATGGTCAGACAGCTTCAGAAGTCACCCTGCTTCTATAACTTTGCGATGCTGGGGGGGCAATTTTGAGTAAAAACAATCTTACATTCACATGAAGCTCAGACTGTGATTCAGCCAACTGTGCATATGAGAAAGTTGCTCTTTCTCTCTAGCTTGACACAACTATTTCAGAGACTATTCACACCTGGTATTTATATGCGATCACACGCTGACAGCTCTAAGTGCAGGTTTGAATTCACTAAAGAGTCACTGAGGACACGTTGAGATCACTCAGACCACATTTGGAGAAGATCTGGAAACCATTTGAACAGAGTCTTTACGCAGCGTGTCCACAAATGACTTATCACAGAAACATCACGATGAAATCTTCTAACACCGGAAACAATGAAATGCTTCACTCATTTGGGCATCATTCATCTTTCTCTTCAATTCTGAAACCTGAACACAACAAACAAGCTGTTCTGCCAAATTTCTCACAGTAAATTCGATTTGAAAATTTGATTCTCAAACAAGGTGTGCTGACAAATCACATTATCATCATTACGTCCAAACATTCCTCATGTCTCTGATTCCTCTGGCTTCCTGCTGCTGTGCTCAGTTAGTTCTCAGTGTTTTCCAGACTCAAATCTTTATACATGTGTTTTTACTTCAAATTCGTGTCATTCAATTGAAAAGGAGGCTACTGAGAACAAGCTTTTTGCTCTTTATTGTGTAATAGAAAAACCAACAGAAAGGCTCCTTCATCTGAGTATCAAACACGCAGACATCATGCACGCAGCAGAAGGCTGTAGGCCGACTGAAGGAAAACAAAAACCTTCCAAAATAATCACTAAACAAGAAGCTTAACCTAAATCCTGCATGAACTGGAAAAGAAGAACATGAAACAGATTCAGACGGATACCTTCACTTATCCAAGTGTTAGCCGAGGGCATCTGGGGTAACTGTCCTAATGTCCCGTCCTCTTCTGTTCTTAACCAAACACATGCAGTGGGAACTCTAATCTACTAACACAGACCTTTGGCATCCTGGTGGTTTTAAACCCCAACTGCTGTGTCACTTCCACATTCAAACAGCCTGACTGAACGTGTCTGCCTTCTGTCTTAAAGACGCGTCAAAACAAATGTTGGACAATCTATCAAGTTGCCAATGTAAACATTGTGTCCCTCATCAGATCAGCAAATCAAATTTGTAATGAATTTATAATAGGCTTGGAACAATATGAGGTATTATAACCATATTTGCTGTCATTTGCAATATTTTTCACAATATCGAACAGCTGTTACGCCATCTTTTGGATTTTATTTTGAAAAGAAAATGCACACAGAACTGCCGTGGCAGCAGACGCAGCACTTGTGGCCATTTGACAAGGTAGAGAGGTTATCACAGGTTTATTAAAATAGGCATGATGCAGGCACGCACGCAGCTCTTTAATATACAGACATGGAGGACTTAGCTTTGAGGAAGCTCGCCAAAGTATTCGAATGAGGAACACTTGTTATTTTTTTGGCTTCGTATTAGTCAAATCTAGTCATTAGACGTCACATGTGTCTTTGTATCTACGATTGGAGAGTTCCTCTGTTTCTGAGCTAGTGGAGCAGATCGAAGCATTCGCATGAAGCCATTGTTCAGAGGCAGGACCTGCCAAGGGGGCCCCTGCACCAGTTTTTCCAGGCCTGAAAACAGGGGCCCCTAAAAAGAACCCCAGGACTAATGAGTACCTGGCACAAACACACACACACACACAGATTCTTACATTTCAGATCAGCGCCTGTACCCCGACAGGAGCAAAGATAATACTGAAAAACACTTCAGTTCTTCCATTCTCAGATTCATAGTGGCCTTCAGAAAAGACTTGGACGTCATCTGTGTTACGGAGCCATGTCATTTATACAATAATTTGGCTCTGGAGAGCTTCTTTACTATTTTTAGGTAGTAAGCAAAGCTACATGTTACAGTACACTTTGTGTACAATGCACGATATGTAAAAATTTACAGATTAACACAAATCTTTACTTTATAAACTCATTTACACGACCACATAAATTGCAGAAATATCCATCAGGTCTGTTTAAAAATAGTACTGAGACTTCTTTTGTACTGAGAATCCATTTCAAAATTTGTCTCAAACCCATTTAAAAGACTTACGAGCTAAAAAAATTAATAGCTGGAAGTAAAACTTAAAACATTAGCTGTCAATTGTGGGGTTTTTTTTGTTTATTTATTAATATTCTAAATAACATAAAGCATTAAAGAAATTATTAAATTATTTTCTTGAAATCAAATTTCAAGCAACATGCAACCTTGACACACGTGACGAGGACTTTGCAGGACTCTTTTACATATCAGCATCAAATTCCTTCTCAACAACTGATCTGAATCCACGCTGCTTAGACCTTGACTAACAGAAGCGTCCACTTCAGCGATAAATGACCTAATCAACTTGTCACAAGCAGAACCTTCTGATGCAGCAGCTCTGCTATTTGTCGGGACCATAAATGACAACTCGGGCTCATGGTCTGCTGTTAATCTGCCTGTCAGCTCAGACAGTGTTCAGTCTCGTCCAACAATCTACATGTGAGGATTCATATAATCTAACTTAAGCAAATATATTCTAATAAAAAAATTACATTAAAAAAAAAACAACACCAACACTAACCTTGTGTTGATCTAAAACACTGAAAGACTACATGAAAAAGCAATAGTGCAATAGCAATAATGATAAAATGATGAATTATAGAGATTCATGTTCAAAACACAGTAAATCTCCCACACCTCGATCCTCCCTCAGACCTCCCTGCACACTCTTGTCAGTTAACCCCCTTCCTCTCAGGCCAGCATTGTTGTCTTCCCAAACAGCACGTTAAATGCCAAGTGACAAGTGAACAAACATCATAGGGGCCCTCCGTGTCTGACTGGGACCAGACAGGACCTGTGGGAGACGACGTGTGGGGGGTCAATGAGAAGCTGAGCTGAGGCCCCAGATGAGCTTGTTGTTTACATTTTCCTGTGGTAGAGCAAACGAGGAGGCCCGGCCGTAAACCCCACCCCCCCAGGGGCTCGATCCTGGATTTTGTACAAGCTAGTACTGTCAGATCGTAGGACGCAGGAGGAAATGAAACTTTTCAGAGAAAATGAATAGTCCTTTTTATTATATCTGGACCAGGCATGCATGGTGCGCTTTCGTGGCTGGGACTGGGGATTTCCAAAATAAATGATTACACACTGCATGTATGTACATTAGATGCGCTTTTTTTGATTTTAAACATAGGAAAAACCATGACAATCTCTTATCACGATCAGGCAACTTGTCCAAAAAACAATATGAGCCCAGAGTCAGAAATCTCCTTTCCAAAATAAGATGCTCCTGCGGGTTTAAAGCAACGGCATTGTGTCAACTCCTCGCTATCACAGCTGCTCAAAATGTCACTGCTTATATCAAGGGGGTGGCTGATAGGGTGAATGAACTCTGACTCAATAACAATGAGTCACAGATGCAAATGTGCCTGTATATGTTTTTTAAGTATCCACTGTCCCAGACTTGCGTGCAACGGAAATCTCACCCCATGACACACATGTTGTCTTCTCTGATTAATTCTCTCTGAAAGGGAATGACATAATGATTTTGTTTTATGTTAATATAAAACAAGGCATGTCCTTTTTTTGCAGTCACTGTAACTCATTTTATCTGCCTCCATTTATTATTAGTTTCTTACAGCAGGATTCTCTCCTCCTGTCCCTTCCAGCAACATGTTTACCTGGTTGTGTTAAAGGCAGGGTTGGTCATTTTATTCAGATACACTTGTTATATTGGTTGAAATGGCCTTTACATCCCGAAAGCAATCAATAAATCATGTACTCTGCAAAAAAAAAAAAAAAAAGAAAGAAAGAGAAAAAGAGCTGTCTTCTGCAGCTGCTGCAATCCTATAAAGCTCTGACCAATCACTGCCTTGAGCTCAGGATGGAAAGAACCAATCAAATGTCTCCTTGCCTCCCTGTCTGTGCACTCAAAGCGCTTCAACGCCACCGCAGGTATTCTACGTCTACTGGAGGATGGCAGAGAAAGCTCACCCAAGGTCATCTTGCCGTGGCTACTTGTAAATGCGCGCCTGCTAAGCAGGGCAAGAAAAGAAAGACAGAGGCAGAGAAGATGCAACGAGAAGGGTTGAGATAAAGCAGGAGGACAAACCAGAGAAAACTTTGGTAAACATTGTCAGCGATGGTGACAACTGAGGGAGCTGGTCTGACAAGTGATGCCTTTCTGTTGCCATGTTTGTTATTTTACATTCATCATGATAATGTTTGGTGACGAGATCACAATGCTGAATGAAGTTGAAAGCGATGTGTCGAGCTCCTCTCTCTGCTCTGTTACAGAGCAATTTTGATGCGCACACATACATGTGTACGGGGCAAGGTTATTATTGTTGATGTAAACTAACGAAATAACAAAAACTAAAATAGAGAAAACATTTTTGTTAACTAAAATAAAAATAAAGAGGAGGCTTTCCAAAAAAAAAAGATAATTAACTAAAACTGAACTGCAAGTTTACGAAACTAACTAAAATAAAGTTATAAAGAAAATATCCTTAGTTTTTGTTTTTGTCACAGTATTTTGGGTGGATATTGAATCTATCTTTCAAGATCTATGTTCCTTGCCAGGCTGCCAGTCGGTCCACGCCCCTCTCCTGGTAACGTAAACCGACCTGATGGCATCATGGCGGTGAGGGCTAAAGTTGGGCAAAGACTACAACTAACAACTAAACTAACCATTTTTAAAAAATTAATTCTAAACTACAAAAGTTGCTTTAAAACTAATTAAAACTAAACTAACATTAAAAATAAGTCAAAACGAAAAATCCAGATCTATTCTAACCTTGGTGTGTGTGTGTGTGGGGGGGGGGGGGGGTGGGG
>JAQFJB010000009.1:6180995-6191019 GCA_029874875.1 Naso minor
TAAAAGGCAGGAAGTGAAAAGGGATCATTAAACCCTTTAATTCAAAGCAGTCTAAAGGTTAAATATGGAATTGTATCGCCCAGTTATTTAAAACTGCATGTTCAGCTAATTTTAAACTCCTCAGTGCATCAGTCTGTTTGTCCTTTACTGGAAATGAAGGCATTGGCACCATCTAGAGGCCAATTATGTACATGCAATCAGCATACCGCCTCTTAGCATCTCCTCTGCTTACATGCAGATCTGTGGAACTGTTTTAATCTTACTAACATAGTTTACTTCCCCTCTGTTAATACAGCATATTTTTTGTAATTCTTGGTTCCTGAATGGAACCACAATGACAGACGTATGACTGTTTCGGTCATGGGTTTCATACACATTCTGTAATAAACATCTAATAAAAACTAAAATCTTATCCGTGGTCTAATTTGTGTCAATTTGGGGTCCTTGGTGTGTAAAAGTTTAAGGAAACTGCTCTAATTTTCTAATAATAAGCTTTTCTAAAAATTCTGCAATTTAAAAATTTGTAACTGGAGGAAAGAACAAACTATTGTGTGGAGTAAAATGCACAGAAAAGAAATATAGCAGTGAAAATGTATAAACGTGGAATAAAATGGAATTCCTCGAACAAGCACCTCAGCTTTGCACAAAGCAAACTTAGTCATAATTTACCACATTTGTTCCCCTGACTTGCAGCTAAGAAGATACATGTATAACTTGTATTGTTTGTACATGTGTTTATGCTTTATTACAGACATCTCAAGTAATAGTTATCACATGCTTAAACTGTAAATAATATGTGATAAACAAGAAAATTATGGAGTATTATTATCGTTTAAAGCAAGATGACTTAAGGTAAAATTCACGAGCTACTCAGCATAATATGAGTTAATTAAAATCAGCTCAAGCTGCACCATTAAAGGGATGCATGCACGTGAGTGCATAAATAATTATAGTCTGACAATATAATTAACAGTACATTACCCTGACATGTGCCAGTCTGATTATTGCATATTGTACTTCTGGTTCTTTCAGTGTATTTGGATGCTAAAAACTTCTGAATTTTTACTCTGAACTTTAATGCATGACTCACTTATATTGATACCCTGGGGCATTGCTGTGTACATTTTCCACTACTGCTGCACAGTTTCTACTCTCCTTCTTCTCACTGGCAGAGTTGTGGCTTAAAGAAACTACTGACATTTGGTGCTTACTTCATAAAACAATGCACACACACAACTTTTCAGCGAGAAAATTGTGAGGCTTTCAAGGTGCCGCGAAAAATGTGACGCTTAAGCTGACCACTGACCCCTGACTTCTCCCACAGCAGCTCCGAGACCAGCAGGACAAACAGTCATAAATTGCCTCGGGCTGTATGACTGAGAGGCCAAAGCTGCTGTGAGGCCTGCTGGCCATATCAACACTCACTATTCCCACAAAAGTCAGTGTGCTTCTGCAAAAGGTCCTCCTCTGGGGGGGAAAAAATGGACTGTCAGAATAAAACTCATCCATGAATACATCCTGTAGATTTATGCATGCTCACGACCAAAAGGATACAAAATAACTATGGAGTTCATTGCTGAGAGACCATTTCATCATGATTTATTTGCTGATGTGATTCATTATTCATCGCAGTGCTTATTGGAGCAGTATGTGAGCTGAAACAGCAGGGGGTGTTGTTTATCTAACTATACAAAATGTTTATTGACGAATCCAATCTCAGTCCAGATTACCTCCGACAGTCTGTCTCCTTTGTAATTTTTTGACACATACATTCCTCCTAAAACACCATCTCTCCTCTCAGCACTTCACGTACTTCATAATTTCTCTTCCCTGCGGCTGAAATAGCCAGCGAGCTCCGTGGAGGTGTCTTTAAACGCTGACCCTGTTGTGCAAAAGTTCCTGTTGTTTTTCGCTCTGTTGGTTTCGCACATTGACCGTGACTGTCTGGCCCGGCAGTCCTTGAGGCATTCCAGGATGACAGTTCGACATGAGTGGCTGGAGCTCCGGCACAAACACACAGGATGTAAAAGAAAACCACAAAATGTCTCAATATCTCTAAAGGAGATTACTAATTCGGCACACTGGACATCCTGCTTTTTCCCAGACTGAGAGACTGGAATTAAAAGATTTTGTTGTTTTGTTTGCAGGTCTGAGATGCAATGCATTTGTGGTTTGATATGCCAATACCAAAAGAGTTATGTACAGAGTAAGAGTTGTGTACAGAATTTTAACCTCTAATTTAAAAAAAAACTGCATTACATTGGCGTGAAGTTACACCCAGTCAGGTATAATCTGTAATTTCCCTTCAAATGTGTGAAAAGTCAATCATCTTGCCTTCTCTTACATTAAAGAACAGGCTTGGCAGTCCTTTTCAGTGAGAAATCATTTGTGAGTCTGTGTGTGTCCATGTGTTTAACTCCCACCTTTGCAGTGAGGCCCTCCACCGCTGTGTTGTTGGTGAGGGCCCACATGGAAGCGATTACACTGTGCAAAGAGTGAAATTACAGAGAAAAACCTACAGGACTGGAGCCCTCCTATAACCGCTCACTCATTCACTTAGATTTACACACATGAACACAAGCTGAGAAGCACACACAGCTAAGTGAACACACACACGAGATACAGAGAGACAGATGGGCACACACACGCTCACACCCGAGCTCGGCTGCCACCTTGCCTGAAGCTGTACATTTCCACTGCTGGCTCTGTTGGGACAAGGCTGCAGTGTGTGTTTCCCTCCCTGCCTCTCCTCTCCTGGACTGGAGTCGGATGGGGCCAGGGCAGTAAATTCCTCAGACAGAGCTGTTAAGAGCGCCTCCGTTAAAAGAGGGAGGCCAGCGCTCGCCAGAGAGGAGCCGACTCAATAAGTCATCGTCGAAGCCTGAGGCCTTATAGTGGGGCCCACAGGAGAAACACTACAGTCACAGACTGGAATAAAGCCACCATGTTCTGTCTTTGTTTACCTGGAGATGCAGGTGCTCAGATGTTGCATGAGTGGGCCAATAAGAATGATTTTACTGCCTTGTGCTGTATCTGCAGGGGGCTGATGGGCTCATCAATTTAAATCTCAGTGATTGCCTTCACAGCTGTTGAATTGTGGCTTTCCTGACTCACTCTTTAGCCCCTGCAGCGAAGGAAAAACACCCTGTGGCCCACTGTTATGTCAAGAAATTATACGTTACATTTAATCTCTCTTATTCTACCCACTGGCTGTTTGGATCAACAAAGTCTTTGGTCAAACGCCAAGGTGGCATTAGACAGCTCAGAAATACTGGAGTCACAAGAGGTGAGAAGATACAGAAGTCAACAGAGGTGCCATTATGTCTACTGATATTGCTCATATCTTAGCATGGAGTCAAAACATGACAGAATGTGTGCAATCCTTGTTAAAGCACACACTCAGTAACTGAGAACACACTCGTTATAACTTAAGACATACTGAGATGATGAAACGCGACACATCAAACAAAATGCTTCGAGCTTTGATCCGTCCTGGTGGATTCACGTCTTGGATATTTTTATAACAAACTCCTCTGCAGTTAGTTTGGATTATTATGTACCTCATAATAACGTTTTAAGCACTTGTCTCGTCTCTGCGGCTGCTCAGCAAAAACTCAGCAGCTCAACAAAACAAACAAAACCTCAACAAATGCATTTAGATGTGAGAAGCCACTGACTTCATCCCTCCTTGCGTTATCCTTGTGCCATCACCCTGAAAGTTTACGAGAGGCACGGTTGTGTACACACTGTGGTGTCTGGATGCACATTAACCATTCCCTTCCTTCCACACACACTCCTCCCGATCAAGCCCATTATTATCCCAGGCGTGCTGCAGGCTCCCAAAATATCTGTCACGCAGCTGTCGGTACCTCTTGGCTCAGCAGCTGGAGAACCTCTGAGGCACTCCCTCGCTTTCTACCCTAATAGCATACACAGCACACCCTCACCCTGAAGAACAGAGGGCAAAACAAAGTCCCCTAACATCGCAGAGTCCTTCCCCACTAATCTGTTGTGTTTATTTTCTTGTCAAAGCCACCCCTGACCGGTCTGTGCACTGGTGAGCAATAAAACCCCAGACAAATGGAGCGCATGAGGCATAAAAATGAGCCATTAGCAGGGATGGATTTTGTAAGGCTGAAGTCATTTCAACAATATCTGCTGTATTTGCCTCTGTTGCAAAGATGCCACAAGTCGATTTAGACAGTAAGGTTTGAGACACTGTGCAAGAACAGCTTGATATCTTGTGAGGCGTGATACGAGCCTGAAAAAACAGGAACAGTTGCTGAGAAGCAGCACTTTCATACATTCTAAAGTTAAAATGCAACCGTTGAAACTGACATCATGTGGTTTTTAGTGAAAGTTTCGCTCTGAATTTAATAGAGGGCATGAGATAACTGTAGAAAAGCAGGATACTTCCTCATGGTGACTGTCAGGACCAGCGTTCATGGCTGCAGCCTCTGAATCAAAGTCAGAAATTGAAATGCACATTTAAACCTTCAGTCTCCTGCCAACTTGTTACGCTCCATCCCACTCACAGCGGCCGCCTCTGAAAGCAACAAATGGAGAAAGAACATATTGCACTTCCTGTGGAGATTTTAAGGGAGAGAGAAGCAGATAGATGTAGTATGTGCTCTGGAAAATCTCAGCTGCTCTATAATGTATGGCTGCAACTAATCTGGTGTTAGCCTTGAGAGCACGAGTTCATCTTGAGTTTGTGCCAAAACTTGATTAGAAACAGTCTCACTACATATCTGGGTAGTTTTTTTCCTATCCTTTTTTTCCCTGTGTTTCTCTTTTCCTCAATCCCTTCTTCCTTTGTCTGTTTTAAGCCTCTTCATAGGTCTGATATAATTCTCATATGGTACAGAAAAGTTAATGGTACATTCACACAGCCACGAACAATGGCTCCACAGAAACAGCGAGAACACTGGCGCTTGTGACTAACAAAACGATCCTTCTCTAACATGCCAGGGCTTTCTTCCAATAAGAGCGACATCATAATATCAACTCGAGGAGCATTCTTCCTGTCTTAACCCCGATCCCTGGCTTGTCCCTTCTTGCCTTCAAGCAAGCAGGAAATGGCTGCATGCAAGATTTAAGATCCCAGATCAACAACATGGGAGACAGCTGGTACTAAAAAACTCAGCACCAACTTGAAAGTGAAGATTATTCACTCTAGATAGGATGATATAGTAGTTTATCAAAGTGTTTTATTATACACTTGAACGTCTAACATTTCCAAACAGTTCTCTGCATGTATAGAAAATGTCAAGACCACCAGGTCCATAAAACTCCCCCTGATGGGCAGTGCAAGATACACATCCAGATTTACTGAGAGAATTACTTTGCTGTTTCTTTCCTGGCGTAAGTTAAATGCACAGCATCTGATTCCATTTAGTTTTGATGGTCTGAGATCCAAAGATTTAGCCGAAAAATATTCACAAAATCAGAGTCACGTCTCTCCTCCTTTGAATCCTTATTCTCCTTTCTTTGTTGTTTTCCCCTGGAGAAGGACAAAAGCAAGCAAATAATACGGAATTTTCCATTATGCTCTCCAAACCTCGGCTCCCATAAACATTGAA
Source organism: Naso minor (assembly GCA_029874875.1). NCBI lineage: Eukaryota > Metazoa > Chordata > Actinopteri > Acanthuriformes > Acanthuridae > Naso > Naso minor. The sequence goes on from JAQFJB010000009.1 coordinate 6,186,578, forward strand.
GCAATCTCACTTTACCACCAGCACCCCACCCCACGCCGCCTGTCTTCATCCTCTCACTCTTCATTCGTTTCTCTGCTTCAGTGCAAAGCCAAACAAGCCAACCATTAAGTTGAGTTAAGCGCAGGAAGTGGGCCTTCGGGCCAGGCGGCACTGTTTACAAGGAGCTAGTCAGGTTTCAGCGGCGCTTTGAAGTGAGCAGCGCACAGGAGACTGTCTGTCACTAAGCAAAGGCCCAGCACCGCTCCACTGACTCACTCGCATTCCCTCCATTTATCTGAGCAGAGAGAGGGAAGGAGGGTGGAGACAGAGGGGGTGTGAGAGAGTAGATTTATGGTTTTTCCCTCCTCAGAGTATCTGTTCCTACCTTTAATCACTCTTACCTGTCTGTTATTACAACCCTTCTTTATTCAACCCCAGATAAGAATACCAGGAAGACAAACATCAACTTGTCCAATGGGTCATGAGATACAAGAGAGGTTCATTGACAGCAAAGTGCTGCTACATGCTCATGTCAGTAATTATGCTCTCACCAACAGAGGCAACCTAGTGTAATGATTAGGCGCTCTATTCTCCTCTAAACCTTCGCAGCAACAATATAAACGCACACATATGCTATCATACTTATGTGCGTGCAATTCTCAAATGCCTGCTTCAAGCCCAGGGCCTCCGCTCTGAGGCAAGAGGATCAGTTTTCTCCAACACACCCATCAACTTCATGACATCACCGCGAAGACGGTTCAGTTTCAGCCATGCATAGCTTGGGGGATTCCAACTTGGCACAGAGTGCAGTGGCTACAGAGATGTAACACTACAGCAAAGCTGAACACCCTTGTTTTCACTTCACCCGACAGGCAGGCAGGAACATTTTCACACCTATGCAACGGCACAGACTCCTCTTGCCAGATGATTCCTGTTGGTCTAACCGAGCCCTCTGCAACAACAGGCCCAAAAAAGGGTTTCTTGTTTTGTTTGACACTTGAAAGCAATGTTAGCGTACGTGTGTGAGGAAGTCCTCTGCCACATTCTCGGATGAAAGACACGTAGACGTGAAATGTTTTAGAATATATTGGCATTTTTAGCGATAAGCAGGAGTTTTGCTATAAACTCATTCCTTTTATTTCCCAGATGGCTTCAGTCTTGTGTAAGAAGCTAATTTCCATTAAGAATTCCAATAATCTTTTACAGTTGCCAGAAAGTCTGAGGCAACAGATGTTCAGGTGTGACACAATCCTCACCTCCTTAAGAAAACAACATGGCCGCTCTACAAGGATATAACTTGTAATCAGCACACTATCTAATCATAAAAGAATATACTGAACATAAGGAAGGTCAACACAGTGAGAGAAAAGCACTCAATACTATTTTCCCCTAGATGTGGAACATTAAAATCAAGCAACATGATTTATAGTTCTTTGATGATATCTGCACATTTTGCAGAGTCTAAGCAGATGTTTTTGGTTAAAGAGGAGTCACAGTACAGTGGGCTCAACTGGAAAAGCTTCCTGGATATCATCCAACAGACTGATACGTAGACATTCTTTTAATCCATAAAAAAATGTAATTTATAGCCAGCAAATTCATAAAAAAAGGGCCGTGACTAGATCTACAGTATGTGGCATTTTTACAGTGCAAAAGTAAAGCAGGTACAATGGCAGATGAGGAAAAGTATTTACTTTCTTTAAATACAAATATATAATTTCATGTTTTTACAAATACTATTTACAGTTTATGTCACGAAATGTTTACAGAGAGAATTTACTGCCATTCTTCCACGCTCGTTTCCCCGCTCTCTACGTTCTCGGTGGCAGGATCATCGCTCCCTTTGAGTTTTTGGAGGCTTTGAGCAAAGAGCCTGAGAGGGGAAGGAGAGCGTTTCAGCACATGGCATCCACAGCCACGCTTGGTATTTGTTCAGACAGTCAGGTTCAGTCCTTGTTCATCCACATTGCCCTTTTGTCAAACACTCACCCTCAGTTTGGCATGCATGTGTGGCTATACAGCTGAGGTGAATACAAATGCTGTAAGTACCTAAAGCTACTCACTGTGCTACTTACCTATCACATGAGAAACAGGTAATAATACACAAATCAGTCCAAGCGACTTTTAGCCGACCCTTTATTTTACACAGTGGTCTCTCCATGTTTGCCATTCGTCAGCCTTGTGTAGAACCGATGCCAGGAGTGAAGAGTCTTTCCAGACCAGATCCAGAAGCCAGAGGTGATACCCACTATCAGAGTCATCAGGTACTTTATCATGTAGACAGTGAAGTCTGGGGTCATGCGCGGCCCGCTCTGCAAAGGGCAGGGGATGGCCAAACTCCTGCAGTTCTGGCTGACCCAGCTGCGCTCCCAGTGGGTGCGGAAGGCCTGCTCGTAGAAGAAGCAGGCGATAACGATGGTGGCAGGGACGGTGTAGAGCACGCTGAATATCCCGATTCTCACCATGAGCCGCTCCAGCTTCTCTGTCTTGGTGCCGTCGTGTTTCATGATGGTGCGGATTCGGAACAGCGACACAAAGCCGGCCAGCAAGAAAGAAGTGCCGATGAAGAGATAAATGAAGAGAGGGGCCAACACAAAGCCACGCAGAGGGTCCAGGTTGCTGAGGCTGACGAAGCAGACGCCGCTGAGCACGTCGCCCTCAATCTGCCCGATGGCCAGGATGCTGATGGTCTTGACGGCGGGCACTGCCCAGGCTGCCAGGTGAAAATACTGAGAGTTGGCCTCAATAGCCTCATGGCCCCACTTCATACCTGCTGCCAGGAACCAGGTGAGGGACAGGATGACCCACCAGATGGAGCTCGCCATGCTGAAGAAATAGAGCATCATGAAGAGGATGGTGCAGCCTTCCTTTTTGGTGCCTTGGACTATTGTTTTATAGCCGTCTGGGCTGAAGCCCTCATTGCACACCACTCTGTCCCCCATGAAGTAGCCAACTATGTAGGCTATGGACACCATAGTGTAGCAGCCAGACAGGAAGATGATCGGCCGCTCCGGGTATCTGAAGCGCTGCATGTCAACTAAATAGGTGGTAACAGTGAAAAATGTAGATGCACAACAAAGCACAGACCAGACCAGAATCCATATGCGAGAGAAATGAATCTCTTTGTCACTGAAAAACATGTTCCCACCGCTCCTAGATGGCTCACAGGGAGCTGCACAATCCTTCTCATCTAAAAACTTGTAATTCAAATACGGGGGCACTTTGAGAACAGACGGACAACGAAAAACCGTCTCATGTGTGGGCACCCCTGGGATAATGGGGTGCACCGGCACAGGCATGATGGGTGGGACGGTGGCGGCGGTGGAGTCGTTTTGGCCCACACAGATCTGGCCGTCTCCCAGCACGGGGAAGTTCTCGCAGCGCAGTCGGTCCGGCCACTGAAAGCCAAACTTGTTCATGAGAGCCTCGCAGCCCAGCTTGGCTCTCTCGCAGATTGATCTGCATGGAGGAATGGCCTTCTCCAAAACTGTACACACAGGCGCATACATGGAGCACAGGAAGAACTTCAACTCCGGCGAGCACTGTACCTTTACAAGCGGATAAAACTGGTGCACCTCGAGCCCCGCGTCCTCCTGATTGTAATGGCCCACCAAGTTTGGCATGATGGTTTGGTTGTAGGCGATGTCCGTGCACAGAGGAATTGAAATGGGCTGACAAAATCCATGCTCCGGGACGACTATTCCGTTGTCTCCTTGATACTGGGCTGATATCAGCAGAGGCAGCAGGACTGCGACAAACCACGACTTGCAAAAACTCATCTTCCAAAGTTTCAGAGAACAACTTCAACTCGTTTAACTTGCTGTAAAGTTCTTCCGTTATCCGTTCTGCAAGCACTTCTTGAGCGAGAACAACTTTCTAAAACAAAAAGTTCTGTTAGAGAAGCCACAAAGCTGCTTTCTAATGCCTACAGTCTCCGCTTTGAACACTGTTGGCTGACTTTTTTTCTTTTCGAAAACTCCGACTCCTTCACCAGTCAAGACAGCGACAATGGGAAGCACAACTTCCTGTTCCTGCTTTCAGAATAAATCCTTACTGAAGAATATGAGATATTTGTAAAATTGTTTTGCCAAGGTAACAGCTCACCAAAATAATTAATACGATAAATGACTACTGTAAGTAATTTGTCAATAGTCTGACCAATATTTAATGAGTTTTATGGGCTATCAAAGCTCAAACATGTTAACCCTGAATAATCACATCATAATAACAGGATACATTACAGACCAAATTTACTCCATCATTTTCATATTTAGTGCAAATGAGAAGCATCGATGTCATCAACTTTCAATGAAAATCAATAATCTTAAGTTTGGCAGAGTGTGTGCTTTTATTTTGAAGGTAATTCCTCTTTTGTACTGAAAGTACTTTTTTTTTTTCTTTTCTAACAATCTTGTCAAACTTGACTCCACAGCTGGATTGCGTGGCTCAACCGCACTTTAATT
>JAQFJB010000009.1:6262693-6275649 GCA_029874875.1 Naso minor
TGCAACCTACTTGACTCAAAATTGTTATTGTAATAATAAAATGAAGTGATGTAGAAAAGGACACTTGAAGATGGTCTGTTTATCCATTAAGCCACAGACTGTGTCTGGTGTGCAGCGAAGATGTTGGAGTCATCTGGTGAAAATGTAATGAGGCCAAAGAGAAGAATGAAAAAAATACAGATGGAGCACGAGGCATTAAAGTGTCTCACATCACACACGTCATGCCTCACAGGCCAAAAAAATAAAACCAATGTTTTTTCTCAGTAAATTACACATTAAAACGTGGGGTTGTCTTATATATGATGACTACACATAAATGTCATTATATATTAACGCTGTTTCACAGTGTGTATCCCCGCTGCGGCCTCTTTGGTCTGTAGGCCTCTGCCATGATGCCCACAGAGGCTGCTAAACTCGGTGCTGTTGCCCACTAGCTTGCTCTCTCTCTGATGCTCGCCAGCAACATTTTTTGCCAAGACAGTTCAAAGATTCTGGGCTAATGGTGTAACCACGACCACTTCTTGGTACTCCAAACCCGGGCAGTTCAGACTACAAGATATTTTTGTCTGTTAAAATGTTCACTGTGTCAATTTAGGCGATTGTAGTGTCAGAAATTCTTGCCGTGTCGTGGCTGAGAGACACGACAGACACGTTGCTTCCAGATCAATCATTGTAAGCAGTTCATGACGTGCGTGATGTCACCGGCAAGAAGGCGCTCGCCACTGGCTACTGCTACTTACAAGCCATCATGGGAGGCAAACAAAAAAATCGAAAATGCTAGTCTTTCTTTCTTGAGGCACCCTAGATGCGGCATTGGTTGTCTTTCATTATGACACACTACACAAGATTAAACAATCGATTGTCACACCTGATGCTCATTGATTGTTTTCCTAGCCAACCGACGCCCTACATCTTTACAATTATGATCACGATTTTGCATTAATTGATTAGTCGATCATTTCATGAAATGCCAAAAAAGGTGCTAAAAATGTTCATTGTAATTTCCCAGAGCCCAATGTGACGTCTTCAAATTGCCTCTTTTGTCCAAACAACAGCCTGTGACACAGACTCCTCATTTATTTTATAAATGACACAGAGAAGCAAAACAATTCTCACGTTAGGGACTAAACTAGCAATTCTTTTTACTTTTTCGTTATTTGAAAAAGAGTTAAATGATTAATTGATTATCAAAAAAGTTGGTGATTAATTTTCTATCAATTGATTTATCGATTATTTGATAAGTTGTTGCACCTCTCCAGTAAACAATGTTACAGCCACATCAACCATAGTTATGACAGTAAACAGTGAAACAGGTCTTCAGGTAAACAGACAGTCTGCCCCAACTCTCAACTGAAACATCACAAGGATATCATTCTTTAATTAACCGAGTAATATAATTTCACGTATCTCGAGGACTGTACGTCTGATCAACTTTATTCATCAACTTAGTCCTAAGAACCTACAGTTTTATGACATCCGCACCACAGGAACCATGAAGTGTTGGAGTTCCTAGAACAATGTTTTGAACTTTTTTAGCTTTTAACTCCAGAGTAGGCACTGTCACAGCACATGAGGATCTATAGTGACACAAGTGTACATTGATTGGTCGAAATCAGGAGCCAGCAACAGCAACCTGTGTTTTTAAAAACAGCTGTATAAACAAGACTACACAAAATAAGAATCAGAGCTCGTAACGAGATCGTCATCGTTTTGTCATTGTATTGTCTGTGATTTATTGGCATTCAGCTCGAGATTCATGGTACATAAACGCCACATACTAGACAAAAGCGAGGAGTGTTCATTTGTTGTGTTGTAACTTGCGTAGAAGTGACGTTAGTGTACCAAACTGCTGGCCAGTTTACGTAGCTAACGTATGGGGTTCCTATTGGTGGTGCAAATGCCAACAGAAAAAAAAAAGCCCTGAAATGCGTATAATTCCTCTGTGGACAGTTCCTCTTAAATGTTTCTAGAACTGTTAGGTCTGAAAATGCCTGTTGATTTGCTTCTTCCTCTGTCCTTGGAGTAAACAAGCGAAAACACAGACAGCACCACATTAGTCTGTGTGCAACCACAATCACAGCTGCAGCATCAGTTTGTGTTTAAACCACAGTTAAAATTGGGGACGTTTCCGCGGACAGCTGTAGCAGGGGACAGGTCACCCAGAACAGGGACTGTCCCCGGAAATCGGGGACGTCCGGTCATCTTAACGTAGTCCAGTCGGTATGTAGTATGAGCATGAATTTGACAGGTGGTCTCGTCCAGCAGGGTTTTCTATCAAGATTATATTTATTCTCAAAGCCAAAGAGAACAACTTCAGAACTAAAAGCCAAATCAAGGCATAGTGAGTATTTTTGTTCCAGCACTGTCAGTGTGTAACAAATAATGTCGTTTTTTAAATCTAAAAACATGCCTTTCTATCACCATTGTGTCTTGTTTTTCCTCTCCTCTGGTCGTTTCTCCCTTTCTCGTCTCCAATTGTAGTTTTCTTGTTTCCGTCTCCATAAGAACCTTTGTTGTGCATGTCAAGTGGCAGAAATGAGTGTTTTCAATGCATTCTGTTTCTCCTGGTTGCACATCAGTGCTATAGGGATCTGCACCTTCTGAATAATGGAGCAAAGTGTCTTGTTAAATCTTTCACTGTATTATAGTAGCAGTCAGTCTGAATAACTGAAGCTCACTTTGTTTAAGCATATGCTCTTTTCTCTCTCTCATTTTGGACACAAGGATTTTCATTACACAGTGATACAGCAGAGCAAGAGCTTAAATATCTGTTTGAATTGGTTAATCGGCCTTGTGACATTTGTGTGAAGCTGATAGTCAAGAATGTCTTTCTGCATCGGCAGATGAAAACATGTAGGCCGATTGATCACATATATTGATTTTCATATGGGGTAGTCTCTGACGGGTGTGACTGTGAGTTTTCTTCTGTGTGGAGGAAAACTGCCCCTCCTGAGTCAGTGGAGCATGATGCATGTGTACGGCAGCGAGTTGCGCCCCAGCACTGACACAAACGCTACAACACGCTGCTCTGCAAATGTCAGTCTCATCCAATTAAATGCTTGAGTGATGCCATTGCCCACAAGGGATTCCCACCAATAAAGTTTGGTGTTTGTTATCAGCTTTGTTTCCTGTTTTTCCTTCTTATCCGGAGTCACATAGGCGGGGGTGTTGTTCGCACACACCCCTACAGTACAATTGGTGACAGATAAGACCCGTGAGCATTACAGTACCATGTTTCATGCTGCAGTAGCCTCGTGCTGTTTCTCTGACTCTCCTGGGTCATGTCTATGCTTGTTATTCATTTGCAAGCAGTTTTGACCACCTACACGTTGGCTATATTTACAACAATGTCAGTCTGTAGTCTGCAGTGTTGACTTCACTTTGATTATTGGTTGCTCTACTTGCTGTCAAGCACCCACATTATCCTGCTCTGTCGCAGTGATGAAATTCATTCTCACTGTGCAAGAGCGAAGCAGCAGCAGACTTTAGTCACCACGGATTAATGAACATTGCACACGTACACTGGGTTTCCATGAAAATGTGTTAGAGTTTTTTTTTTTTTTTACCGAATTTTCAGAAAAATCGGAAAAATAAAGTACACATTTATGTTTGTTGCCATCCAGAGTTTGTGAGCCGAGCGTGACGATTCTGGACTGAGCAAGACTGGGTTTTTTTAAACAGCTGGAGCGCTGACTCATTTTCCGCTCCACCCTGCTCCAAATTCACTCAAGGTTCGCTCACACCACAAGATGGAAGCATGCGTGACCCAGAGTGCATCTGTGTATTACGTAATATATCCCACCCACTCACTCTATTTTCTGTCTCCCACTGTCCGCTGCAGCAAATTTTTTTACGTGATATTTCAAGATTTTTTTGAACTTTCTGTGTTTCCACTCAGTTTTTTTTTAAGTGCAAATCAAAAATGCACCTGACAAGTTGATGGAAACCCTCCTATTGTTAACTTATTCACCGATTGCAGTTTTTTGTCTATAGTAGTAGACAGTAAAATTGCTACAGTGTTTTGTTGCCTCAGCTGTTGAGCTAAATATTAGCTTAGCATTTGCTGCTACAGAGACTATGGCAACGAAATACAATGAGAGCATCTTTCTTAGTTCACCCTGAAGAAACTTTTTATCTGTTTCTTGGTAATATATGTAAGTGCCCTAAAAGCAGGATCAGTTAGAGCACATACTGTACATCCTCTAATGATCGCATGAAGAAAAATATATCTTCACACAGACTACAAACCATAGTGTGTTTGTTCTTGGCTGGCTGTCAGAGCAAAGAGGGGTTATTGGCTGAGGAGGAACTTGCGCTTGTGCAAATCCCTCATTACCCGCCACAGCCATTTCCACATATTAATTAAGCCAACTTACAAACCTGCTGCTGGTGGCGCCTGTGCCAATCTGCTACTCTAACAACAAGAAGATAAGGCGGAGGAGAAATGTGCAGGCTCTCTCTGTCTTTACCAGACAAGTTCCTAATTGGTTCACTTACATAAATAATAACATGTGCTGCTTGGATCTCGAGGCAGATTCTACAGATGCTAGGCCTGGTCCTGCCCTTTTCTTTTGGAGGAGGATACACGTTTCGCACCCTCACTAAACTCATTAGTGGAAGTCCTTCACAGTTTGGCGTGAAGAAACTCTGCAGGAAAATGATTTGCTAACTATTTCCTGCACAAGGCTCGGTTTACTTACCATTTATTCCCTGTGAAAATAATAACCGCTCAGAAATAGATTCAGAAATCATTAAAGAATGACAGTTCTTTATGTGACCATTGGAGGTTTTTAGCTCACTAAAAGGAATTTGATGTTCAGTCCAGGTTAACAGTCCCTCTCTCCAAAGGCAGCTCCTGTGAAAGGCTGAACACTACATTACGGGGGGGTGTTTGGGAGAGGGGCTCCTCTATGGGTCAATGGGTAATGCCAAGAAAATGTTCAGAGTCTGACATTTATTCAGGGCTTGTCTTCCATCTGCTCTAAGTACTCCCAATGCCAAGGAAGCTAAGAGGCCACAAATGTCAGTATTTTAGAGATGTATCCATGTGTAACCCGCATTCAAAATTCATTCGCTGATGATGGAGGCATATTAAACTGCTCCAGCACCCAGCAGCAGGCTCCTTTAAGACTTGATGAATACACACTGTGGTTAATATAAGGCTAATTTAGTGAGAATGTGTGCAATGAGCCGAATATGGCAGACATTAGGTGGTCTAAACACTGTTGGATTCTTCAGGCTGACTTATGCACTGTTGGTTAATTGGCAGTGCAAAGGCCATGCTGTTCCTGGCTTCGAAATGCAAAAACACCTCAGAACAGCTTTGCTCTCTTCTAATTCCATGTTTGAGCAAAATGAGAAATTGGTCTTTGTTTTTCTCCTAGCTTTGCTGCAGCACCATTACAGCTGAATATAATCTTATAAATATATTTTGGCTCATCTTACCTTTCTTTTTCTTCTGAAGTCCAAAACTTAGTGGCTAAAGTTGCCAGAAATACAGTATATCTGATGTTGCTCCCTGGGCACCTGCTGTTGTTTTAAAGGTTAACACATATTTCACATGCAAAAACAAACATAAAAACAACCAGATGAAGTTTCAGTGCATAAAACTGTAGGTAAAGCAACAGGTGTAGGTGTAACCAGCTACTTAACAATGATTGGTTCAAACTTAAAAAAATTGCTAACAGTTGAAAAACTTTGTTAGAAATTTAGATAAGTAAACAAAAAGTGATCAAATTTGATCAGTTACATTACCTTGATAATGCAACTGAAATACTTACATTACTTATTAAATATGGTAACTAGTAATCTGTAACCTTTTACATTTCCAAAGTAACCCTCTTGACCCTGTTCACCAGCTGACCTGTCTCAGATCTCAGGCTCAGATGTGGCTGCACCTTGTTCTGCTGTTTTTTCAAGTTTCATCAAAAAACAATGCAGTGAGAGAGGACATTTTAGTGACTGACTCAGACAGAAACTTAGACAAGAACTCTTTATATAAGAGTTGGCATTTTCTTATGTTCTGGATTAACCACAGACAATGCATTTGATTTCTCATGATTGCAGCAAATCTATAAGTGTCAAGATATCCTGTTTCCACCCTTCATGTTCTATGAACAACAGAGCAACAACATTTTTTCTTTTTCTTCTAGTTTGTTCAGAGAAATTCTTATTGTTCTACTTTGCACATATGTGCGAGCTCTGCCCACCTCTTTTTTTCCGTTAGTTCATTTTTTATTTATTGAATGGGTTAGCACCACCTCAGCACCACATGATGTACTGGATTTGTATAAGTGTTGGTTTAGTTTTGACTCGGTAACTCAATGTGGCAGGCACATTGGAAGTGAGACCAGAAAGAAAAAAGATGCAACATTCCCACAATAAAATAATTAAATACAGAAGACACACTATGCCTAAGTGTATATTTAGTACAATCATATGTCAGGTTGAACAGTAATGGTGTTTTTAATTATGTTTCAGATGTTTTGAGGTCTGAGCTAATTATGACTTTCATTGTTTGCAGTGTATATCACAAATAAAAACGGCTGGTGTCCTTGCAAAGATGTGATTGAAGGGCTGCACATCAGGTCTGACTTCAGGATTAAAAAGCAATGACTTTTACAACAAGCTGAAGTAGACAAATGCAGTGAGTCCCTGAGGGGGTCAAGAAGTGTCCGTCAACTGTCTGTCTGTGTGCCTCAGCCTCAAGCTTTCCCTAAGCCTTTCCTCAACTCGCCTTCAAAGTGTCAAGTCAGTAAAAAGTTGCTTTCAACAGCGGAGAGTTTACTGAGTGAGTGTGGTTATAGCCTAAGGAAGATTTTTTAAATGCTAGTCTTTATTTTTCTCAAAATCTAATGTGACAGAAAAGAAAAAAATAAATAAAATATTAAGAATCAAAACAAAGTTCATCAAATTATGTTTGCCTGGCTGACAATTACTGAGGGAATGTTGAGACCCTTATAAAATATAATGACGATAAATTACATGTACTTATAACCATTTATTTTGCAAATACTGGCTCTGGTTTAGCAACAGAAGCCTATTCTGATTTTATTATCACATTGAGAATTTTGTGGGGTTAGGGTTAGGGTTAAAAAAAAAAAAAAAATCACCCGCCAGCTGTGATTTTGTCGATGCTGGGGGTAATTTTTTCAGCAAGTACAAGCTTTACCACCCAAACTACACATTTTAAAAAGTAACTAAACTCCATAACCACTTTACCATCTTAAAACCATTTTATATTTAGTAGTGTTGTTGATTGACTCAGGCTAGGCTGGGCTTAACCCACTTGATCCTGTAAGCGCCAAAAAAAAAGGAACAGGCAGAGTCTGTGGTTTTAAACTGAGATTAGAAAGGAGTCGAGAAGGAGCAGAACTGACCAGCACAAAGAAAAGCCGGCAGACTGCTTGTGGAGTGAGATGTGAGCAAGTTGCTTGAGCAAGTCTTATTTTAAACTGGACTTAAAAGAGAAAGTGACAACAAATGAAATAAAATGCGAGCTGGAGCAAACAGCCTCTGCAAAGTTGTTTCCCAACAAGTCTCATGCTACAGCTAACGTAAGCTTGCTAGCTTGTCAGCAGAAGTTACGAGCTTTAAAAGATAATGAAAGCATAAAGCAACAAATATGTGTATACATCTCATGTCTTTTAAAATTTTAATAATTTATTGTTACAGGGACAAGGTATGTTGGTCAAAATCACAGTAACTGTACCAGTACTACCAAAATAGATCATATTCAACCGTTGCACCTTGTCCAGTAGATGAATTAGTGCATTATTTTGCTTAAATTCTAAAGGCCTAAATGAATAACTTATATTCACTGATCTGCCAGGCAGTTAAAGACCCATCACTTAACAAGTTCAGCTAAATTTGGAGACTCAAGCTCCCCTCAGCTGTCTTTGTGGCCTCATCTGAGAACTCAGTACAAGCACTTGGCAAAATCCTCAACAGTTGTTAAGTGGAGCACGTCCCTGGTCGTCTGTATGCAGTTATTTGTCTTTAGCCTCAAGTGTTCAAGTCTTTTGAAATAAACCTTGAGCAATGATAACAGAAGTTTTGAAAGTTTTGTGGAATGCTTTACCCGTAGCTAAGCTCTGTTAGTTTATACAGACTGTAAGACATGACAGTTACCAGGTTATAAACATTTATTTGTTAACATGCAAATCCAAGATATGGCAATTATTCTCTTATAGCGACAGTATCAAATGTATTTGGAGATCTTGGCAAAACAGCTGGCAGGATATGTTATACCATGGAAACAATCCTATCTAATCAGTGGAGGAAAATCTGCTTTTTTGCCTCAAATTCATCTTGATCAACACAGATTTTATGCAGCTGTCCCAGCAATTTGCCTGTTTTTGTTACACCCTGTTACATAAATGGCTATCAGACTTCAGAGATGGCGATGTGTTGCTTATCAAAGAGTTTGAAGTCTAAAAATGTTTATCGTGGTGGGACATCGCTTCAGACGGCTGCACTGTGTGGTTGGGGTGAGATCGCACTTTTGATAGAATAGCAGAAAATGCAAATAAACCCACGGCTGCTGCATAGCTGAGCTTGTTGTTTTGCAAAATGATAAAAGGTGTATGAGAATCAAATTATCATGAAGCACTTTTTGTTACTGCAGCAGTATGCTTCTGCAATAATTTGTGGGAATTAAAAAGAAATCCAATCATTAAATCTGTGAATACTTTCACTGGTCATTTCAGTGTGGCCTGCAAAATCTGGACTTATGTCGCATTGATGTTTCACACTGACAGACGTAAACTTTGGACAGGATGTTGGAATAACTGCTGCTGCATGAAGCATATCACTCCAGCTCTTCTGTCTACAGTGTATTTGCTGCATGGGTGATTTTAACCGTAGAGTTTTTCTTGTAAACAAATAACACTTATGCTAACATTCAATGTTATTCGCCGAATGCATTCTGTTTGTCCTTGAACTTGCCTGACAAGTTTGAAAACTGCATCATTAACATCCGTGTTTACCAGCAAGAAGTCTTCTACTTTCCAAAAAACAAGCTTTTTCAGGTCGTTGTCTTGTTCCTCTGTAGAGGGTAGTGGGAGGATTGAGATATCCCCCTTTTAAAGAAAAGGTTTGACATTTGGGGGATACACATGTACTGTTGCGCTAAGATTCAGATAACAAGTTCGAGACCAATCTTGTGTCTCTGTGAGAATAAAGCGTGAAGAGCTACAGCCCGCAGTTGGCTGACTAAAGAAACAACAATCAGTACGTTTATATGATTAAAAAAAATGTATTTATTGTGCTAGTCTGACTAAAACTGGACTTTTAAAATACATATTAACATGTTAGTCTGACTGAAATCATACTAAAATTGTGTTCACATCTGATAGTCCTCTTCCTTGGTGCGAGTTGGATACGTTTTTTCATTTTTCAGCTTGTTCGGTTCACGTTCACAAAGGCAAAACTATGTGTACATAACGTGCATGTGCACGGAAATGTTGTTTAATTATTGGTCAAACAGTTAGGCAGGTAAAAAGGCAAATTCTTCGCAATATCTGTTGAAGCCTTCAGTACATCATGGAGCTCCGGCAGGGAATTTTCATGATGGTTTTGACCTGGAGTGCATATCAGCAGACTCAAGTCAATGGCACATATGATCGTATGGTCAGACAACGTGCACTAATGTTAAATAATTTAATAACAGACTAGGTGAGATTCATGAAAGATGTTCTGCAGTGAGGAGCATGTACCACAGAAGATGGCTGGCTCTGATGTAGTGCTGATTAAAGAGGTAGCTGTGCATGTAAACACAGTTACTGAATAAACAAGTAGAATTTTTTTCAACTTCTTTCAGAGCCAGTCTACCTGTTTCCTTCTGTTTTCAGTTTTTGTGCTAAGCTAGGTGGATTCATATTCAGTAGACAGACATGAGAGTGGGAGGCTATTGATCGTGGCAAGAAAGTAATTGAGCATTTTGCTCAAAATGTCAAACTCTACCTTTAATGCGTGGGTTTGTTTCCCAAAACTCTCAAAGAAAAGGGAAGACATCTGTAGCCTGTAGGTTCATTGAAAAAAAAAAAAATAGCCTGCTCCCATAGTTTTGGCTACACAAAGTATCAAGCACTGAGGAATGAAGTGTATACCTTTCCTCAGTTTGCTATCTTTGCCTCTCAGGTATATAAAAGGGCAGTCCTGACACGGAGGAGCCGAGAGTGGAGGAGGAGGGTGAGAGGAAGGAGACAGGGAGACATGGCTTAGGTAATGGGAAAGCCTTCAAGTGAGACAGTAATCTGGGTTATATGTCAGGCTACTTTCAGCCGGGAAGCTTGACGTTTTCCCAATTAAGCATGTGTGCAAAGGCAGCCTTTTCCCTAATTGTTTAACATGTAGTCTAACAGCCGAGTAGCACGACCTGCACACGCCTTCTGTAGATCACAGCGTGGTGATTGACATCACGGCCTGTCTGCACCGTGAACTTCAGCAGCCTGCAGTTCAGCATCTGCACATGTAAAGAAGGACCTGTGGCTCCGTGTAAAGCTGAGGAAGCAAGAGGAGGAGGGATAATGAAGCTGTTATCAATACTGGAGGTTATCAGACATGGGTGGTAGTTAGAGGAGTCCATTTATCTTCATTATGACTCCAAACATGTCATTCAGAGATCTGTTACGCCCCTGTTATTAACCGCATGGACCCATTTAAATAGGCAGTGAGAAGCCTGCCTTATCTGAGCTCTTTATTCATTGTAATAAAACACTTCTCTTCCTGTCTGCTCTGTCCGTTGCTTTAAGTCCTGCAGTGTGCTCAGCCATTGTCAGAGACCCTGTAGGGCTCAAAGAAGAGAAACATCCAGTTTTGGGCAGTCTTCTTTTCTTCTGCTGTCGTCCGTTGGAGTGGCTGATCACCGCTGAGTTTTACTGTGTTTGGCCAGCTTAATGAAACCTTGATTTCCCAAACTCCCTTTCTGTATGTTTCTTCTCTCATCTCTCTGCCCAAAGTCTCTGTGCCTCAGCCAGTGCCAGGAGCTGCCATTTGGTTTTGTTTGTAGAGTGCTCATAGCCAACTGAACCAACAAGCTGACTGATTAAAATGAAAATGGGCCCTCACTCCTAGCCCTCTATTTCTGTTTCTTGTTTTCTCTCTGCTTGGCTGAGGGGGCTGCACTACATACATTCTTCTCTCATTAATAACGGTGATAAACCGCAATATCTACAGCTCTGCCACAGACGCTGAAAACTTAATAAAATATAAGAAATGCGTGGATGTCAGAGTGTGGAGGCTTCTGCGTTCGGGGATTTGAACGCCTGCACTTCAGCCAAGATTTTTCTGCAGAAATGGGCATACAATGCTGAATCAAATATGCGGAAATCCTCATCGTCTGCAGTGCACACTTGATTATGTAATTGTGCTGTGGTTTTTCTCAAGTTAAGTATATAAATAACGTGATCAAAGAGTTCAGGATTGGTTTGAAGATGCGGCTGACAAGAGACGTCACAACAGACTCTTTAAATTTAAGTTCTTAAATAAAAAATGAAAATAAACAGGCTATAGAGGTTAAAGCTGAGGTAGGCAATTTATTTGGGGTGTCACTGGTCAAAAATCCCATAATTGCCTTTCAGTATATTGTAATTCAGGTGGTCTAAAAGAACACTAGATCTGTGCACATCTCCTTGGCTCTGTATTCTGGCTTTAAAAAATTTAGACCATGACGGACCCTTTTAGCCAGTCACAGGTCATTTCAGAGAGTGTGTGTTCCTATTGGCTCCTCTACAAAGGTGAATACATATTTACATCCCCTAAATAAGTGGAAGCCTATTACAATAGTGGACAACCCAGGAGGAAAAATGGTTTTTGAGCCTTAGCAACAACTGCAAGCACAGCAAAGCAACCCAAAAAAGGAGGCCCATTTATCAAGACAATAATCTAAAAAAGTGCGGCAACAAAGGAGCAAACATGAGCCAGGTGAAGGCGAGGCAGAGCAACAGACCAAAAACAGGAAGGGGAAGTGTTAGGATCCTCAGCATTTGGCCCAATCCCAATGTCCCCCCTGAAGACTTAAGCCCTGAGCCCTCACTGACATTGCTGACATTGCTTCCTGAGTGTTTAAGTGAGAGAGGCTGAGAGGGCTTGAAATGGTATAAATAGGAATGGGACAGCACTTTGCAGCATTTCACGTGACCTTGATGACGCTGAAACATTTCATACCATTGTGGGTTTTTTGCACAGCTTATGTCTGGATTTAAGGTGATCGAAAATGAACAGCAATAACTCAAGAAACATTCATTACATTACTTGCTACTTACATTTTTAATTAGTAATCAGTGACTATCGGAATATTTGCAGTGACCCTCCCAACCCTGTAAAATACTCAGTCAATCCTTGAATAGAAACTTTTCCTTGTCCATTAAATTGTGCTTCATGTTGTGTTCTCAGCTTAATGAATCTCAGTGTTTATTTTTCACTTGCTGTGTGTTGAAAAAAAAAAGCAACGATGTTCGAACTGTTGTTTGAATTGCCAGTAGCCTAAGCTGCGTTTTACTTACATATGGCCTAAACCTCTCTTTCTTTGGGGATTGTTTGATTCTTGCAGAGACATCTTTTTAATCGCACGCGTTTTCTTTTTTCACACGTATGTTTTATAAATTGCATGAACCTTTTAATAAAATGGATGTGCAAAATATGAATAAAATGCATGTGCAATGTAAAACATGCACTCAAATTAAATAAAACGTGCATGTGAAAAAGAAAATGTGAATGCATTTGAAAAAGTAAACACATCCTTGTCACCTTCCACGCTTTGCAGATTCTCTTCGGTTACAGCCCACTTCCTTTGAGGACTGATGCTGGTGACCGGTGGTTGCATCAAAATGTAGTGAATTGTGGGGAATTTCCTTCAGCAGAGCTCGCAAAGCTCCAGTTACGAGAGGGGTGCAGTTAAGGGCTCAAAATGTCCGCTGGGGCCACTCATGCACTTTGTGATTTTGCAGTGGGAC
>JAQFJB010000009.1:6295769-6306438 GCA_029874875.1 Naso minor
AATTCTGCACAGGAGACGACATTTTAAAAAATATTCACTTCAGTGACCTAAACTCTGCATGCACTTGGACGAGAAACAGAGAGCAAAACACATATATTTTTTGGGAAAAAAATCTCTTTACATGTGAACAAAATCATGCCCAGCTAACAGAGGCATCCATAGAAAACACAGACAGATACGGTGAAACCACACAAAATGCAGTGTGCCTCTGTACTGCTTGCATTCAAAAATAACAAGGATCAAGAGGCAGAACCAGATGGTGTATATGTGCAAATGCTGCCACATTCATCTGTACTCAAAAAAACCCCAACCTCCGACTGGGAACAGTCTTTCAAATTGGAATTCTGAGTCGGAAACTGAGTTTGCGAAAAAAGGCACACCTGACATCACACCTTACATTGTTTGAGTGTTAAATCACGATACCGGCTCCGTCTTTTCACTTAATTAACATGGTGTGGCTGCAGGCGTCTTAATTGAGCGCGCTCGATGTATGCTTACACAGTATAGAGCTGTTGCACATTGTTTGAATTAGGAAAGATGAGCAAGACTATTAATACTTTTTCTCTTCATTACTGGCACTGTGGTTATTCACAGAGGTCCTCTTTGCATGTATGTTGTGCTCAATACAAACGCAACTTTGCTGCAGGCGTCCATGTTTTCTTGAGCACATGCACTGGAATGCATTTATGTCGGAAGTCAGGAATTCCAACTCGGAACTACCAACTTCTGACTTGCAATGGAAGGCAGCATGTGTCTGTTATGATCAGAGGGAACTGTGATTCAAGTTATGCCTGCTGTCAACCTGGCTGAGAGGTTATGTGGAGAAGCTGGTGTTTCCCTGCTTAGTTTGGTTGTGCATCCTCAGAGTCAACACCATCAGCTGACTGTCTGTATTTCTGTTTGATTATATGTTGGAAGCGTTTTCTTTATTTCAAACTGTGTGGTAGGAGTTCAAATTTAAATCATATTGTGACTCCATGCTTTGACTTCTTTTGCTTTGCTAATTCTTATGTTGGTCTATCATGTTGATAGAATTAATAAGCGGCTATGGGGAGGTAAATTTCCACACCCACCTCTGCAGAACCCAAGGGGCCTGTTTTCTTTTAGTTTTCCAACCAGCAACCTCTGTCTTTCCCGTTTTTGAATTGGGAATAATAACATTCCTCAGAGTTAGTCTGTTTGAATTACAGCTGTATTCTTTGTGCAGCTGTCATTGCCCCTCAGCTTGTCGGGGTCACAACCCAACACCATGAACTGTCTAATGACATCCAGCTCAGGCCTGAACTATTTTGTAAAGCATTAAAAAAGCAGATGGCTTCCACAGGCCACCTGCAATTACAAAAGCAACTTTGATTTTTATCCATCCATTAGAACCAATTTTTCTCTCCTGTTGTTATGTAGTTGGTGTACAGTACCCTCTCTGTATTTGTACTATTGACTTTGTGTATTGCATAAATATAATTACATGAGAAATGTTAACAATGATACATTTCATTTATATAGCACAATTTAAAATACAGTGAAATCTCTCAATAAAACTTTTTTTGGCATAGATTATTCTGAATGTATGTGAAAATTTTAGGAACTATTAGTTAAGCCATCAGTCAGGTTATTATTATTATTATTATTTTTTTGACTCAAATTTTATGTTAGCAACATAACAAAGACAGATTATGAATGTTGACCTTAACCTAAAACACAAATGCATATAAATTACCGAAACTAAAGTTCAGTCTTTCAAAACTTGCCTTTGTGCTTTTAAATTCCAAAAAAAGATCACATTTAAGTACATTTCAGTTCAACAGTTGTCGCTGTTGGCAATCACAAGGTTTCAGGCCAACTATAGTAATTTTTTGCATTTCCATAATAATCAGTCAACTGCAAGTATCATAACTGTCAGCAGCTGCTTCACCCAGCCAGAAAGCACCGAAAACTGGCTCAGAACCAAAAAAATACATTCAAAATGTCTGTACTTTTATTCTAATGTACAGCAGAGTCTTTATGTTGAATACTCAAAATCAAAATTAAATCACGTGAATAGGGATGCTGCTGGATGACATCAGATCTGCATTCCTGTATGACTGCACAAAGGCTAATGTTGTCCATTTCCTCATAGTTCTGATTTGCAATTTCTAATTTCCCCAAAACAGAAATACCACAAAAGTTCCGAATTATAAACTTTCTGTACAATCACATAATTAGTTGAGCTGCGTGTGCATGTAACAAGATCTGTAGAGCTCATCTTACGCTACCTTATGCCACCAACTCAATCAATCAATTACCCTTTTTCTCATACGTGTTTCAATATTTTTGGTCAGTTAGTGTAAACAAAATGTGTTGGGATACTTTAAAACCTGACTGCACCAAATTTAAGCAGTTTTAACATTTCCAGTTTCAGTGGTGCAACTTAATGTGACCTCGTTTGGACTAACCAAGCTGCATGGAAAGGTTTTGCATGGAACTGCAGCCTTAGGGTGGGCTTACCGATGACTGATCAACAGGACGGACCACTGAGATCCTGAATGTTCCCCGAAATAGCTTTCCCCTCCCTCCATCTGCCCACTCCCCTTAGGTTACTTTCTGAACAACTCTCCAGTCCTCACTAACAACCTTGTTCTGAAAATATGTTTCAGACTGTTTTTGTAACAACCTAGTTTGGTGTTTGTGACTCATTTTTTCTGAATGATTAGAAGTGTTGTTTGCTTTGTTGTTTCTTTGTTTTATTATTACAGAGAAACGCAGATTTTCCTGCGTCTTTTAATAGCACTCGCCTGTATACAGTCATACTGGAAACCTCGGGCTCAATTAGTCATAGCAAGTAATCTGGCCTTTAGCTGAAGCACTCTAGTCCTTGCCAAACTTTGCCGGCTGTCATGGCAACGGGTGACACTCTGACATTTTCAGCCGGGTGCGTTTATCACCTCACACCCTCCCTGCTATGTATGCCTCTGACATTTTGGGAGGGGCGGAGCTGGCACCGGGCACAGAGGCTGCTCTCGCCAACAAAGGCATTTTTTATGTGTTTGTTAACGAAGAGAATCGTCGGTATGTTTGCTCATGTGTATGCACGTATGTAGATAAATGTTGTTGTGTATTTTTCGCCCCCAGGAGCTGATTTCTTACGCAAGCTGTTGCATCTCCTGCTGTGAGTCTTTATTGCAAGTGTTGAATTTAAAAAATATCCAAACAAGCAGTGGTACCGTGTAAGTTATCCATTATGAAAACAGGATGAATAACTCAGTGATGTTTGCATGATTCATCCTATCTCATACTGAATGCATGTGTGAAAAAAATATCTATCCTGCAGTATTAATGCGCCTGTGTTCCTATGCATGTATACAGACCTTGTGCTTACGCCTGTAGCCCAGTAATTGAAAATTGAATAGAACAGTGAAGTTGTGGGCTCATGGCTCACGGCCTAATTTGGCAGATGGCTCACTGAATCTCTCTGTGGAACCATTCCCTCAAGTGTGTGTGTGCATGCGAGAGTGTGTTTGAGTGTATTTTCTGCTTGTGCAACTCCTCAGAGACAAAGACTCCTCAAAGTGTCCTCTTAACAGTTAAAGTTTACATCAGGATCAACACTGGAAGTTGGAAGCCACACGAGGGGCTGTTGAAGGGTTTTGGTGTTGGTTTAGTTTTTTTCTCCCTAAGGCCTCATTTGCCCTTCTCTCCTCCCCTGTGGACTCCTTCACTTTGCCGGGGCTCATTACCTGCTCATTTTATTTCAAACATTGTCTTATTCCCAGCTAATCACCAATTTAATGTAGTCAGTTCAGTAGGTGTTGAAATTTAGTTGTTGCCTCCGCAATTGTCTGTGAATCAGCAACCGTCTAGTCAGATTATCCCCAGTTAGCAGACAGTTCAACCTTGCCTATTTGTGCAGGCTTACGTTTGTGTTCCCTGGACCGTGAAAACCAATATTAGTTTTAAATGTTGTGAAGTCAGAGTTAGGTTTAGGTTAAGGTTTGGGGGTAGGTTTGTAATCATGAGGGTTAAAGGATATTTTTAACATTTTACAACCTGGTCCTTAACTGTGCTGTCTTGGCCATCATATCTGTTGGTTTTGATTGTACTTGCTGAGATCTGGAAAAGCATGACAGCATGGCTCTCCGGGGCAAGAAACTTGAGCCATCCACTGATCAGACATGATGTTAACAGGCCAGCACTTTGGAGATAAAACTGAAGCTAAAAGAGAAACGTTTTATTAAAAGTCTCTCATTTGAAAAGAAAACTGGATATCCCAAGAACTAATGCAAGTACAGTACAGCAGTTCAAAATTTAATCAAGATGTTCGAATGTAAACTGATGGACATTTACTAGAGACATTTTTCAGTCAGGAACACTCTCGTCACAGATTTAAACATTTATTGCAACAAATGGAAATACAGTTATACTCGGCACTGATGGGTCCACTCTCCACAGCATGCTAAGCCTAAACAGGGAGTGCAATGCAGAACCCCCCCACGGGTATACAAGAGTGAGCCCTAAGCAAACAGAATACCAATTTACCATTGAGCAATGACTCTGAACTAGAAAGATGGAGGCTGAGGTGGTGGAGACAAAACTTTGCCAGCTTTGCCAGTGGCAGCATGTGTGAAGCAGAGATCAGAAGGTGAGAATCCTATTTAAATAGACCGCCCAGATGTGAGAATGAGCTGTGATTGGTGTGTGACGGCTGATTCAATCAGCTGGCTGTCAGCTGATTACAGCTGGCACGAATCCTGCATAAACTAACGTGATGCTTCATTTGGTAAAAATTTGACCTTTCCCTTTAAAATGAGAAATGCAGAGATTTGTTTAAATCTTGCATGATCATGTGACTTCCTGTTTTTCTTCCCTATCACACTATTTCAGCATAGCTATTACTGCAACTTGCTGTGTATACTGCTATTATTATTATTGATAGGAATCATGAGCTAACCAACACATATACGGTCCAGACTGTAATATACAGGAACTATACTAAAGAGTTCAGAGTGCATAAGTCGGTGGCATCTAGTGGTGAGGTTGCATAATGCAACCAACTGTATTTCCCTACTTTCACCCTTCTCTTTCAAGCATGTATGTAACTGCTAAATGCACTTAAAATATTTCATAGCCTACAGTGGCTGTGAAAAACAGGAAAAGACACTCTAGCCTGCCTTTGGTTTGTCCATTCTAGGCTACTGTAGAAACATGGTGGGACAAACATGACATGACACTGTGGAAGACGACCTGCTCCCTCCGTAGATACTAGATATAGGGTTCCTCGTAAAGAAATTAAACACATCAGTTCTTCTTTTCAGTTAATGTACACTAATGTGATCATAATTCTGAACAGTATATTTCATTTCTGCAATTATATCACCTGTAAAAACGTACACACTGGACCTTTAAAGGTAAAAGTGAGGGTGTAGAACAGACATGTAGTTGTGCTGTTTAATGTTGCCAGTCGGGGCTATAATTCATTGTGTCTCAGGTGGTCCTCATAAGTATGCAAAGAGACGCAGAGAGAGAACACGCTGTGCTATCTGAACATATGGTATTTGAAAAGAATAATGGAAATGTCGTTTCAAACCCCCAAAACTTTTCAATTTGGCACATCTCCAGAGGTCCTTTCATGTTTCCAAATGACATGACAAACAAGTCACTGTTCGAGCACAAGCCCAAAAATGGTTTGAGATGTGAAGACAGCTGCACGCCTTTCACTTCAGAACGAAATGCAATTTTCACCAAACGACTAATTTCCACTCATGCTGCAAAACGTTCATGTTTTCGCGTGAATGTGTTGGTGGCCTCTCCACATCTTTAACTTCCTCTTATTTGTGCCTTCATTTCGATGAACTTTACTTCTGCTGTCTGGAGCAGGTTGTGTGTGAGCATCTCCCAGCGCGCCTCCCAGCGAATGCTCTACACCGACACGTGTCTGTATGTGTTAATCACAGATGCCTGTTTCTCCTCCTCTCCGGACTCCTCCGGACCTCCCATGGCTCTCTCTCTGTCTCCCTGCCCGCACTGAGCCCAGCACAGGTGACACAAGGCGGCATGACTAGCATGCCACACATCCATCAGACAGCGAGGAGCAGCAGGAGAGCGCAAACTGAGCTAAATTTGGGGAGTAATTACTCAGTACAAACTGACTGCTCAAAGTTATGCAAGAATCTGGAGGCTTTTGTATTTTATTAGAACTTTGGCTTGATTACTTGTTTCCTGCTGGCACTCTCTTTCCCACGGACATCTTGTTCAGACTTCATATATTATTAACGATGTCTTAATTTGCCAGCTAAGGTGACTACCTCCCTCACTTGTCAATATCTATTTTATCTGCATGTTAATGCCTCAAATAGACCATGTAATGGCCTCTCCTGGTTGAGTGGGAGTAATGTGGGGAGTAATATCTCCTCTTTGACATTTGCCCTCTGCAATTCTGACCTAATCCACCTCCCAGCGGTTCTCTGCCGTAGGCCCCGTAGCTCTGTCTGATGTCCGCTCACGCAAACACGACTGGGCTCAGCGCACACGAGTACAAGCACGCACACATTCAGATTCGCAGCAATTAGAGTCATATGGTATGAGCTTACTGCCTCCCACGATTCTAACCAATAAGGTCATTTTGTAGATGAAGGAAACACATTCTTTCTGCAAGTTGCCAGTATTCAAATGCACTCTGCGACCCTGTCTTTTCCTTGAACCAAACAGTGAACTGAATCTGATTTACACTGTGGTGTTCACAGTATCTTCATCTCTTTCCATCTGCAGAGCTGTTGTCGCTTCAAAATCCTCCTTTTATATCCTGTTTGCAAGAGAAATTCACAAATGATGAGTGCAGAAGTCTTAAAATGTTTTAGATGATGGAAGATATTTACAATGTTTTGTATACAAATCATAAAATGAGTGACTATTTATACAGTAAAAAACATATTTTTCTTACACATTTGTGCTCTTCTTTTTGCAAAAACATTTACACATTTGGCTGCTGTTTGCCCACAAAGATGTTTGTTTGTCTTAGCCACATAATTGAATACCATTAATGTAGCAAGCAGTGCCTCATAGCCAAGAAATGGTTTGATCTTTGTTTAAAGTGTGTCGGCTTTTTAGTCCTATTAGTAGTTTGTTCTTCTTTGGGGTGTGTGCAAAGCACTTGGGAGACAGCACTTTAAAAGGTCACTAATGCACTCAGCCTGCTAAAGGGGAAAAAAGGCATGTTGGTTGTTTGTTTGTGCTTTTTTATCTCTCTTTACAGTGAGTTCTCTGGAGATGCTGCGCTACAACATGTGAGGGTACCGTGGTGTTTTCACTGCAAGGGAGGAGGAGACGGAGAAAGTGAGAAAAATTGACCACATTGAATCCTGTCTGCTTGTGCCTGTGGCGTGTAAGAGACAACACAGGCCACGATCAGACGTTTACAGAGAACAAAAGTACGAGTGGAAGTCGAGCGCAAGAAATCAGTAGTTGCGAGTTAAAATCAGAGAAAGGAATGAGGGTCAGAGGTGTCTGAAGTCCTGTGTGTCAACTTTGGTTCAGCTCTGGCCAGGAATATGTTGTTGCAGTGTTAAAAAGGTGTATGCAAGGCAGCCGAGCAGCGAGGTGGGGTCATGCTGTCACACAGGGCAAGGGTGGGCCTGCAGATAAGAGCACGGGCGACTCAGCTCAGCTCGGCCGGCTCCCCCGGCACAGGGAGTGACTGCAGAGTACACCTGGCCTGGCAGCTTCAGACCATCCAGGGACAACTGGGAAAGGCTCCCTCCTCGGCCGCAACCCAAACTGACAAAGGGAATCATGCGCGGCGGTAGGAGCAAACAGAGCAAGGTTGACAGTGTTAATGTGTGACTGTGCTATCATGCAGAGGTTTCTGTGTGTGCGTTTATGCTTGTGTGTGCGTGTGTGCGCATAGTGGAGGCTGTGGAGCGACAGGAGGAGGTCTACTGGTTTCCTAACAGCTGTCTGCTTTCCTAACCTTTGTGTGTGTCATACCAGGTTAAAAGCAGGGCACAGTAAGGAGAAAAGAAAATAGGTGAAAAAAAAAGGAGAGCGAGAGAAAAAGGTCAGCCTTGAACATGGAAAGGCAATAATGGTGCTAGAGTGCATGCAAGTCAGAATTTAGAAATGTATCACTGGAGATGGAAACCTTTGGTGGACCTTACCTTAAGAGCAGAGCTGTTTTTGACCACCGAGTGCTGCGTTAAAGTTGTTAAAAAAAATGTCCATGAAGATTTACTTTAATTTGAATGAGTCAGAGAGACCAGGAAGGGATTCACAGCCTTTTTTCTCAAATGGCCCCTCACCTTGTTTAACCTAAATCATCTTCACCACCTTGCTAATGTACTAAAGAATCTGAGCTGGCTGCTAGTAAATTGCTGTCTGACTACGTCCAAAATAATTAGTCCCTGTAAAACAGTAAAATAGACAATAAATACGTCACTCTGCATGAAACAGTTGTAAAGTTGCAAAATGCTAATTTTCTGCAACAAAAAATATGACATGCATTATGTAGCTGTAGCAGTTGAAATTCTGTGAACAGTAATTATTTTGTTACGTTGAATTTTTGGCAGACTAACTGCAGGGCCAGTCAGTGAACAACATTCAGCCGCACACACCGTAAAGGGACGTTGGCGTGCAGAGATGGAGACAGATTTTACTCCGACTTCCCCGACCCGCAAAAAGTAACTAAGTAACTTTTACCCCGAGTACATTTTAAGTGAGCTACTTTTTACTTTGACTTGAGTTCATTTTTACATCAGTAATTTTACTTTAGTCCAAAAAAGTTCATTATGTCGTTACTGAAACTCGTTAACACTCTTGTCACTGACAGACAAGTTATTAAAGTAATTTTTACCTTGATGTGTTTTGACTGCTGAAAAGTTTAATACATTTTATTTTTACTTTAGTAAAATCTCATTAAGGTAACAGTTCTTCTACATAAGTAGATTTTTTGGTACTCTTTCCACCTCTGCAATTAGTTATCCTATAGACTTTAAAAAACACAAGCATACAGGACGAGACGAACAGGAAAAGTGACATGCACAACCAAAACCAATAAAAAATCAGAAAAGTTACATTAGGGAACACAATTACACGGCTTATCAGCAAAAAGCTTAAAAGAACATCACTTGACAAAACATCAGCCTGCTTAGCTGCATCCCTTCCATCAGCTGAAGTGACTGTAAGGTTTTTGAAAATGAAACAAGACAGCCACCTAGTGTTCGTGCCATGATAATGAATGAAATGTGTCCTAATACTGGTGAAAAACTTGATAATCCAGTTACATGAAGATCACCACTTGCAATGCAAAAAGAAATACGCGGCATAGTAAAAATATATCCATATTAATCTTGTCCACTTTATTTATATTCAATATCAACATTAATGCAAAAACTCACAAGTTCTAATGTTAACAAAGCTACTAGAACTGCCAAAGACAGGAACGATCAGAATTTACCGTGCAAATAACAAATTCTTGCTAGTCGAATGCTTCAAAATAAAATAGAAAGAAAATGCAATTCATTAAAGTACAAAGTCATTTTGAAAATAAAAAATAAACTCTATACAAACTGATATTACATGTTAGACATTTAGTATAGTCTCGTGGGTCTGACCTTAATTCCCCTGGTTGAATAGATTAGCTTTGCTTAATTTTAGCATCGTGGATTTGAAGTTGGTAGTCAGGATACAACTTGAAGGGGGAGGCTGCGAATTCAGGAGCGCGTACTGGGTGGTTTCAGTCTGTGAAAACAACCACTGACTTTTTGAAGAACACGTGAACTGGGGAACTGAACAGCTCGGCCAAAGTGACGCACTATTTCTTTTAGATGACAAAATTTCTATCATCAGAACAGAATAACAGTTTTCTACAGTAAAACTGTGTGTTATTTAAAAATAAAACGACACGTTAAATAATATAGGCATTTGTTACAAATAGCACTGAGCACTGAACAGGCAACCATACAGACTCTAGAAATGGAAGTTAGGGCCAAGTAGGCTACTTGAATAACTGGTCAGTGAGGACTTGTGGTGGACAGCAAGACTGCGGTTAGCACTGTTGCCTCAAAACAAGAAGTGTCTTGGATCCAGTTGCAGTTCTTGAGGGGGTCCTTTTGCGTCCACAGTTCTTGGCATGCGGGTTTGCTTAAAGTCGATATAGGTAGCATTTTAGCACCAAATACAGTGAAATTCCTATGTAGAGTCAAAATTAGTTCTGAATACTGTATGAACAGGGTTGATGTCTTGTTTGAATTGTATTATGAAGGTGCAAGACAGAAAGGCGGTGTAATAAATGTTGACTGACAGAGATGAGTCTGTTCATGATAAACCACACGTGGGCAAAATATGGCCCAAGGGTCAGATACGGTCCGCGGACCATCTCATGGCAGCCCGCAGCGTCCTAACAGGGTAGACAAAATCAATAAAACCATCACAAAGCCCACATGGCACCTGTACAGACCGACATGGTCATAAACGTGGTGTTGTGATGACAAAAACGGAGTTAGGATGGCTTCGGAAATGAGAAAAATTGATTCTGAATGTCGTGTTTTGTTTTGTTTAAAGATTTTTTGGGGGCTTTTTGTGCCTTTATTAGGACGGGACAGCTGAAGAGTGGACAGGAAACAGGAGAGAGAAAGGGGGAATGACATGCAGCAAAGGGCCACAGGTGGAATCGAACCCGGGTCCGCATGCAGCGAGGACATAG
>JAQFJB010000009.1:6441574-6452025 GCA_029874875.1 Naso minor
CCTGTTAGCATATCAGCCATTTAAGCACTCATCAGATTCCACTTTACTCTGATAAAATAATCACCATGCTTGAATGTTTAGGTACAAGTCATGAGACCTATTCTTGAATCTGACCCATCTTTACAGACAAACAGACTCTTGTGAATGAACACACACACACGCTTACATACATTTTGATGTTGATTTATTCACAGAGGAGATGACAGCCCCACAAAGAGAGCAGAGCTGACACCTGCAACAAGTATATACGAACAACAGCTGCGGCCTGGTGGAGATGCATGCAGCTGAGACACTTTTGTTTCTCATGTTTGCTGCCAACATGGGCACACACACAGATGCAAAGCCGCAGCCAGTGACACTCACACACACACACACACACACACACACACACACACACACACACACCACTGGGCTGTGTTTCCTTCACACAGCAGACACGCCGCAGTTATTTAGTCTGCCTCCCGGTTTGTTTGCCCACTGTCTTCTATCTTTTGTTGCTCTGCCTTGGGCTTTGTTTGATGTGAACTGCTGACTGTAGCAAATGACAGTTGCAGCTGGGAGGCTGATGAGTGAGGATGAAAAAGGTTACACCAAATGACAAATTATGGAGGTGGTCAAGCTGGAAATTCAGCAATGTTTTTGTGTTAATGTTAAAAAAGGACAACAGAATGGCTTCTTTTCACATTCAGTCACAAGAGGACACTGGGAAGAACTCCAAACTTACTTTGTTTTCTCACATTTGCAGGCAAGTCCAAAGCATTTCTTAAGGTCAGTAGTTCTTCTGGCCCATTTCTGCAGTGCACCGTGCTATGCACATACATACACACACACACTGAAATATCTGGCCAGACATGCAAACTGTGTCCTTCCTCTCCCCAGTTCAGTTTCTTGGAGCTGAGCTCCAGTAAAGTACCTTTGGCAGCAAGGCTACAGAACGGCTTGTCCTCTCAATGCTGGGCCCCACTCCACTCACAGCCTGTCAGTGGGGTGGGGGCTGGGGCATCTGGAGGGCAGTGTTAGGTGCAGCTAATAATGAAGGTCTATTTCTCAAGTGTTAAATACTAGTTTGTAATGATGTCATACTAAAACCTCTATTCATGTGTGAAAAAGTCTGAAATATCCCACTTCTCTGCTTCCTGTGGTCCAAAAGACAAAGAAATCATTCATTGTAATGGGAGTGGATGTGTCTGATGACCCACACAGTTTGTATGTAATATACAGTGTGTGAGAGGGTGTTTGCTTGGGGTAGGGGGGAGGTGCAGAAATAAAATACAGCCCTGCTCCTTGCAGGATTCACCCTCTGCATCCACAAATGCTGGAGGTCACAGCAGTGAGCAACTGAATCGAGTCCTGAAGGAAACGTGAGACAGAGCACACTCAGGCATGCACATACGTACACAGTTTATATAGTGCCATACATTTTCCTAAACACATCCACATTAAACTAACTGTTTACATTTTCTTCTCTTGTGATATGATGTTGACCTGGTGTGCAGCGTAGTGTAGACATTTTTTACATTTTCACTTGCCTGTGTAGAGTTATTTAAAATGAAGCCACTTTAGGAGGCAGAACACAGTTTGGTTTGCTTTGTCTCTTTCTTTGTAGTCTAACAAATGGACCATATAGAGGAATATTTTGTAGACTAAATGCAAAAAATACCGGAACATCAATTTAAAAAGGGAAAGAAAAAAACAATGCAAAAGTGTTGTAAAGTGACGAATATTTACATAATGTTCTGTGAGTTTAAAAGTCAAATCTTTGTCACCCTCCTCTCTTTCTTTGTCTATCCTGTCTCTGTCTACTTTGAGCTGAAATCTTATCTCTTTTCTTCTTTAGTATCTCAAGCCAGCCAACAAATTATGAAAGCAGACTTCTGTTGTGTGCACTGTCACATTACATATGATGATTTCCTGCTGATATAAATGCCGGATCTCTTTTTGACTTAGAAACCAAACTAATTTAAGTTTAAAAAATGCAGCAATTCAGCAACATGAGTAATTATGCATAGCATTAGCTTCCCATTCATTATCCCAGTCACTGGAGTCTTGGTTTTCATGATTCTTACTTTGAGATTTGTTCCTGTTTACAATAATGGTTTAAGTGTGGAAGATCACAGGAGTGTGCAATTTAACCTTTAGAGTGGGTTTCCCTGTAAATCACCCTGATACAAGCTCGCAAATTGGACCAAAGGAAGAGAAGTTTACTCAGTTGCTCTGTGAAGGGCTGCTGCCCAGACTGAGGTAAAGCAGTGGGCACTTTTTCCATATTCAGTAATTATACTGCTTGTACTGCTAAGAGCCACTCTCAAGGCTGATATCTAAACACAGGAAACAAGAACGAGACCGAACGCAGACGCACAGGGCCAGACTTCTTCACATATAACAGAACATTTAAAATGATACAGATCCTTTTGATATATTGATCTTTCAGTAGATCTCCATAGTGACAAATAAACATGTGCTGCATTTAGTTTGAACACAAAGATACATATTTACATCTACACTCTTTGCATTAGATGCATGCGTATAAATGGGCTCCTCTGCAAAAAGCACTAATGCACATGCAGCTAGACAAATGCAAGTGCACACAGAAACCGCTAGTGGTCAACAGGTTCAGATTTTGGCATTGTGTCATCAACTCTGTTTCAGCGTACTTTCACACAGTCAGCATCCTAAAAATAGCTGAAGGACCTTGGCTCTCTGCCCAGCCTCCCTAACTGTCAATAAGTTATCTCCCAGCTCGTGCAAACACTCCACTTTAAAACCTACCACAACCATTAACTGTACAGTCTCCCAAACAGCAAAAGTTAATTCTAAAATATTCTGATTTAGACTGCCTCAAGTGATAAAACTAAGAGCTGACTTAATTGGTCAGTGTCTTTTAAGGGATAAATAGTTAACTAGAAATAAGAGGATGCATTAAAGTGTCTACGGGAACATTAACTGTTTTTTATTTCCTCTTTGATGTGAAAATACCAGACACTGTGAGGAGGGCATATCTCTGCTTTTTGCACTGACAGTTGTTGTGTCTCCTCTCCAAGTTTTAATCTCAGCCCCCCTTGTTTTTTATCCGCTCTGGTTAACTATCCATCTCTATCAAACTCCCGTCTTTCTCCCGGCCTCTCTAATTCCAGTACAACTCCTCCTCACTTGCCTTTTTGATGACAGCTGCAGATAACAAGGCTTCTGGTATCATAACTCTTCTTATTTTCATTCTTCCTTAATCTGAGGAATGCATGTTTTTCAAATTCCAGTTACAGGTGAGTTGTGGTGCAGAGTTATGAAAAGCTCAAGTATGTGAATTTATAAGGTAAATGTGAATAATAGTTGTGGCATATCTAAATGCTTGCAAGTGCGATGATATGATATGTTTTTTTGGGACAGAACACAGTTGCAAGTTGCTGCCAACAAACACCAAACTGCTGCATTAAACAAAGCACGAGGGCCTTTCCTAAAAAATCACTGGTAACGCTTTCTATGAAGCCTGTCTCTGTAAAGCATTATAAGACATTATAAACATATGTAACACATTATAACGTATTACGAGCACTTATAATGCATTATATGTGGTTAGGGTTAGGGTTAGGGTTAGGGTTAGGGTTCTTCCTGGAGTCCACCCCACATACAATCACACACACCACAGTGACATACACAACAAACAAAACAGCTTATCTTATCTGTTAACATCGAGTTCGTTCAGAAAAGAAACTTTCCTTTACGCAAACAAAAAGAAATGACACATTTACATCTGAGATAATAATCCATAAATACCAGAATATAATTGAATTGTATTAAAAATTCTTTTCAACCATGACTCTCTCCTAAATTAAGCATTTTAAATTATATATTTATCTATCCTACCCTTTCACATATTTGCTTTCAAGGAAACAGGGTATTGAAAATACATTTTAATGCCAAAACTATTACTAATGTCACTCAGATAAATCCAGTTATTGCTTTTTTTCAAAACTAATTTCTGTTATGGTTGCCCAAATATTTGAAGATAACATCTAACAAGTTCTTGAACTGATCTTTTTGATTATTCTCAATAATATGCATTGGCAGTGAATCCCACCTGACCATGGCTCTGTACATAACTGTTTTCTGTATCATACTTGCATTTGCTTTAGGTGGCAGGAATCATCTTTCTGTCACATGACTGTTTGATAATTATGTTGAGCAAACTGAGGATTTGGGGATTTTGTAAATAGAACATTTCTAACAAAATTTCTCAAAACAAACCTTGTTTATAAGGCACTATAGGCGCATTACAGTGCATTACTGGATGCTTTAAGTAAAGTGTTACCAAATCACTTGTACCAACTATGTCAATTCCAGATTTTAGTTGTAGTCACACTCTAATGGTACCCAAGACAGTTTTCTCAAGTACGGAGTAGAACTCTGAAAACCTGAGAAGTAGGCCTTTTCTTTAACCCAACTATTCTTCTGTTACGCAAATTCTGCAGGACGTACACTTTATTTGACAGGCTGAGCCAGTGTGCAGGAGTCTGGAGAGCTAAGGGTTACAGCCATTAGCCAGGCAAGGAGGGGGAAAGAGAGAATGCGAGGGGTTAACTGGGGCAAGAGGGTCAAAAGTTGAAGGAATGTTTTCCCCAGCCTGG
Organism: Naso minor; assembly: GCA_029874875.1. NCBI lineage: Eukaryota > Metazoa > Chordata > Actinopteri > Acanthuriformes > Acanthuridae > Naso > Naso minor. The sequence continues at coordinate 6,446,197 of JAQFJB010000009.1, forward strand.
CCTTCACTTGACACAAGTCTGTGTGCCATCCAGTCCCCAGGAACAGATGTACCCACAGCCAGGGTTAGAAACAGCTCCCTCCCTGTGGTGTCACCAACACGGGTAAACACTCTTCCTGAAGCGCATTGGCACAGGAAAAGTGAAGGTGGACACGGTATCGATGAGAACTCAGCTGCATGCTTAAAATCCCACTGTTGCCTTTTTTTAAAAAATGCGCCTGTAACAAGACTCTCTGTGGAATGGGTGTGCGTGCAGTTGAAAGCAGATCTTTCCAATTTCTTTATCTTTCATTTAATAAGCTATCGCCCATCATCATTTCATCCAATTTTCCGCGTATAAAGCCTATCTGTCACAAACGATCCACATGCACAGCTGGATATTTCACAGTGGGAACTTTAGGTCAAGTGCTGCAGTAGTTAAAGGGCTCCGCGGCAGCCCTATCCCATTACATGGGCCAACAGACGGCAAACAGGAGCCCTCTGTTCACTAACCCAAAGCCTAAAGCTTTGCTGGACTTAAACATACTGACTGGTGGTATATAGGGTGGTGGCACAGCAGGATGAGGGTTAAGTTCAATGCTGGACACAGTGGGGAGGAAATCCTGTCTGAGTCAAAGGTGAAGGGTCCCTGGGGGTCAGTTCCTACCCTAAATCCTTAGTTTGGGGTTGTCAGATAAACTCTGACCTTGAGCCGCTCCTCTGTAGATCATGAAAGAGGGAGCAGCTGTTTGAGCTGACATGGAGCTTCTTATTGAATCATATCTATATGTGCCTGCAGACTGCAGTGAAAGCTCAATTTTAAATAAAACCAGAAAAGAAGAAATCCCACCGTCATCAAACATATCGCAAGATTTGATCAATCATCACCAAGAAAACACAGAAAGAAAAGCATAACATACATCCAACCGGCTGCAAACCATGCAGGGAGCTCCTTGGCAGACAAGATTTCACATCCCTTCCTGTTGACAATCAATCTGGTTCACCAGCAGAAGAGTCTGGCTGTGATGCGGGCCGCAGTGAAACAGGATCCTGCAGGCAGAAACTCAAAGGGGAAAGAGTGAGAAAGACAGAGACAGTAGAGAGCGAGAGAGAGAGGAGGGACCATGGCACTGCTCTGCTCTGTCTCTGATCAACTTGACATGTGCGACTTGTGTCTACTCTGCGTCTCCATTGGAAACCCCACACACCAGTTTCAACAAACGCTGTTATGGGGAGTAACGGGCAGGAAGTGGGTGGAACCAGCCAGAGTCTTGACACAACCGTTAAAATGGTATATAACAGAAAAAGAGTAATGTCAACACATTTAATTTGCAAGAAATATAAGCTTATTCTCAATGCGCTTTTAAGTAAAATCATATTTTTCCTGTTGTCAAAGATATCTGGGGAAATTTCAGAGTTCCAACACATTCCGCGTCAACATCCCATCATATTAAAAGCCTTCAGTGACTACTCTTTCACCCCAGATTCGTGCTTCCCTCTCCCCTGGCTTCACACCAGCCAGCCTGGCCTGTGTTCATACTGGGAGCCCAACCAAATCATCTGCCCTTCTCTTGATCTGGTGCCTCAACCTGACACACTGTATCAGGTTATCTTGCATGTATCCAAGTGTGTGTGTGTGTGTGTGTGTGTGCGCGTGCACTGAGAGTCATGTGTCATCTCCTGGGAAGGAGGGGAGTGACAGAGCAAAGGGTAGAAGAAGACTGAAAGACTGGGAAAAAGAAAATAGCAGAATATCATTGTAGTTTCTCTGGTTGTTTCTTTTGTCACCGAATAATAAAAAGACAATCAGACAGTGTTTAATGGCTTCTTCTTACAATGCTGACATACTCGGGCTATTCTATTGTACTGACTTCTGCTCTGTAAGAAACCAAATACGGAGGGAGGGCTTTTCTCTTTTTTCACTTTACTTGCGTGGGCCGAGAGAGTCAGCTCTAAAAATAAAACACGTGTTTCTCCAGGTCTGTGGGAGCTGGGGCCCCCAGCGTATTGTTTTGGGATATGGGGGAGGACAGGGAGGATCTGGCCTAGAGAGAGAGAGATACTGCAGAGTGGATACAGACAGAGGGAGAGCGGAGGGGAGGCAGGGCCGTTGTACTTTCAAGAAAAGAGTTGAGGAAATACTCTCTCTTGTATTCGACTCCGCACAAGTTCTTTTGTAATGTGCACTTACATGTTAAAAGATGAGGAAACTGAAATAAACTCAGTTCTGTTTAATTGCGCAAATAGCCATCTCTCGTCTCCTGTAACTGTGTGTGTGTGAGGGTTGAATGTGGGGCAGCGTGTTCGTATGTGTGTGTGTGTGTCTGAGATGGGGTGAGGGGTGGTCAGGATTACAGTCCATAATGCTGAGTACACCCCAGCTGAAAAGGTGCATCCATGAGCCTTTTTATTGATTCACAAAGCCTGGAGGAACCACTAGGGACAAAGGTTAAAGTATGGGTCACTGTGCTTATGCATGCACACTGCAAAAACTGCATTTAGTGTGTGTTGTGGGGGTAACTGACTCAAAGGAGTGTATCCATCAAGCTGAAGCAGGCAGGCCAGCAGCTAAGAGCTCCTTTTGGTGAGGAATGAGTTAAAGCCAGTTGACTGAGATGTGTGGGGGAAGTTTGCACAGAGCAGAGAAGGGGAAATGAAGGGATATTAAGGGAGAAATAAGCATGAGCGCTGAGGGGGCTGGATGTATCACGTGTCTGGATTTAGCACCAGTCCTCCTGCCTCCTACTGCTGTATCTTTGTAGACTGTTCAGCAAAGTGAGTGGGGGAGGAGTGAGGGTAATATGTGTGTGTATGTATGTGCAAAAAAGCAAGTGAATGAGAGTAAAGTAAGAGAGAGAATAAAACATGCAGAAAAAAAATATAGCCTAGTATATACAGTGATACCCGGTGATGGAAAGCAACATTGATCAGATTCTATATTTTAGCACAATTTTTGAGGACCTTCAGTACATTTGTCACTCATTAGACCTTTTTTTTATAGTAATAGTTATAAAATACAACTTTTCAGATCAAGACTTTTCATATGGTCAGTTAGTATAATGTACTTTTAGTATATTAAGCAACCAAACAATCAAACCATTTTATTTGCACACAACATTAAAGTAATGCTTAGCTGTTAATGCATAAAATAAAATTGTCGGAGGACATTCTGCATAGTACATTTACTCTTGATACTTTGAGGAGCCTGTATTTTGATAAACTTCTGCACCTTTTCTCACATAAAATGTAGGATTGTACTTTTCTTTTGAAAGAGTTACAGGCTATTTAACGAATAGTATTGCTGCTCTTACTTTCATTATCAGAGACAGGGATTTGAAAACTCAACAAAGCGCAGGAAAGAAAGACCAAACTTATTTTTGTGTATTTATTTGCATAACATGTCTGTGTAAAAGCCTTCACACGTAGACTATTCAAATGTCTAATTTTCATATCTGCAACTGTAGGTTAATTATATGAGGTTTTTAATGAAACAAGGCAGGAGATTTAGCAGATTGATGTCTGTTTACACTCAATATTGACTGAAATCCACGTATAAATACACAGTAAGTCAGCAAGACATCACGATGCTTTTTTTTCTCTTCTTTTCTTTTTTTAATGCTTTGCTTATGATCAGATCTACAAGATGACGTATAATGCGTCGTCAGTGTGTAGGGGCGTGCGTTGTGGGCGTGCCCTCCCGGGGAGTGTCTGCGTTCAGCCAATCAAACATGAGACGTGAGGTCGGTGGGCGTGGCCGCTCCGCCCACACTACCTTGCCTCAGCTGCAGCACGCTTTTGTTCAAACTCAGAAGTCAGACAGTCGGTTCATGAGAGAAGTGCGCCTTCATGTTTCCTACCAAATGTCTCTGTAAACCAAAAGACAGCAGAAGTGTCGCTCTTGTTAAGCGCCTTCAACTCGGTGTAGTTTTGACCCACAGTTACTGGTTTAAAAATAGTATTTTCTGTTTTGTTGTACTTTGATCGTGCGAAGTTGTTCAGCAAGGTGTCGTGAATAAGCCAACTGCAGACCTGGAGGAGAGGAGGATTTTCCCTTGAATCACTTCTCTGTCGGGTTATTTGGAGTACGACTGCTGTCATGTACAGTCTATAGACATTTTACATGTTCTTTGAGCGAGAGGAGGGATTAGGCTTATGCTACCCTTCATCCTCCTCGCTGGATGTCTATGGGGAAGGTGTCCTGTCTGCTCTCACGCAGCTGTTGGAGTTACTTGCGGCGACACCGTGAGTGTTGAATTCACCGACCTGGATAGCAGAAGACGACACACTTAACCTCATTTGAATGCCTTTGCAAGGAGTTTGCTGGTTTCTGTGCTGCAGGCAGGGCTTCAGTTTGCTCGGACGGGACTATGGGGAGAAAGAGGAGGAAGAGTCTTTTGAGTTGCGCAACAAGGAGGACTTGACTCCCAACGGACGGGTAAAGATCTCCACCTGCACTACACAATAACTCATGTGCATGAGTACTCTATATGCACTCTCTAAGCTTAGTCCAATTTAGCGTACATTAGAATGTCCAGTAATGACTGTAGAAACTGTCTTGCACATTACACTTGAATTTCAGGAACATAATTTCTATTTTGTCCAAACAGATATGTCTACAGTTCTCAATATGAGAAAAAAAGAAGAAAAAAGTAAAAAATTGGTGTGTTATAATGCTATTTTTTAGAAGACTGTGGCTTTGTAGCTTAGTAGTTAGCTACACTGTTCATCATGTAAGCTGCTGTCTGAGGGAATCATCAGCTTGTTCAGTATAAACCTCAATAGCACAGATGCAGGACACATAGTGTGCTGCTGCCACTGGCCAGTTTGACATTCAGTTTTGCGTGGTCTTGGGAGGCTTAGGCAACATTGAGCAATCACACACTCACACACACACACACTCTCTCTCTCTCTCTGATGCAAACTGTAAAACCCAGTGTGTTGAACTGATCCTGTGTGTTTGGCCTCCGTCCGCTCAATTGCAAATAAGACTGCGGCCTTGTCTCCTCTGTAATGTTAGTCATCTGATCAGGCACAGAGAGTTCAGCATTGTCCACCCACTTGTGAGGGGGCATTGTTGCCTTGAAGCGAGGTAGGCTCTATCTGTGTGACCCAACATGCAGCTCTTTATGTACAGTCTCTTAGTAAAAATCCACCCTTTAAATGTTCTTCGGGATTGTGTGCTTTTTCTCACAAGTCCACGTCTGTCCGAGCTTATTTTTATTATAAATTATTTAGCATCATACATCTGGGTAATCTGCACCACTAAAACACGACTCACGTTAACAGCATTGCCCTAAAGATGAAAGTAATACCCCCTGCAGCCACTACTTGCATGGCCTGCTTATCTTTTTTTTGGTCCTTTTGTCCACTTGCAACCAACCAGTGCGGCGCCTCAGTGATTTGCATGAAAACGTCAGGAACAGATACGTTTTCCACAGCTATAACCTTAACAGAAACCTAACAGTACGAGAAGCTGCCTGATAAGAGCAACATCTGTCGCTCAGGGGAGTCTAGAGAGGTGTTGGTGTGAGGCACTCCTCTTCTTGGCAAACTTGCCCGTCTAAAGCCATAATGAACCATCTGCCTTGCTGTTGGAGGTCAAAGAAATCTAGCTGTGGTCCATATTTGCAATCAATAGAAGATCATAGTAATGTGTCCCACTGGAGACGTGATGGCCGTTTAAAGAGAGACACAATGACTTTTCTGGATCGGTCATTAAAATACAACCTGCGCTCCATCTGCAGAGTTGTGCTCCTGTTGAGTTCTTGGCTTTAATGTTGGTTTATTAATTGTAAGTGTGTTTTTGGAGATTAAAACGGGTTTTCTTTAGCTTTACAGAAAGCTATGTTGA
>JAQFJB010000009.1:6507629-6517975 GCA_029874875.1 Naso minor
GTGTGTGTGTGTGTGTGTGTGTGTGTGTGTGTGTGTGTGTGTGTGTGTGTGTGTGTGTGTGTGTGTGTGTGAGCGCAATGTTACGCCTGTGTGCACAAGTTCATGGGCAATAAAGATGTTGATGAGCTGAGAGAGCGTGTTGTACGTGTGAGATGATTTTTAGGTCCCAGCAGCCCCGTTTCAGATTGGCATCAGTTTATCACTGTGATTTATTTTCTTTTTCTCTCTCTCGTCAGACTCTTTTCTCCCGTACTTTGAAACCCTGATCATCCATAAAACATTTATTTTGTAGGCTGAGCAATAGGAAATGCAACAAAAAAAATAAAACTCATTCAGACATTAAACAAACCAGCATTATTGAGCCTTGTTGAAGTCTTTATGCACCCAGAAGTTACATGGGTACTTGTTAGCGACTCTGAATAAAGAACAGCAGTGCCCATTAAATCTTTTCTACCTGGAGGTCTACACATACAGGGCTATTTAACGTGGGACCAAATCCGACATTCCTGTTGGTTGAGCTGAGCCATGTTGCTTTGATAACGACATAATGGAACAACATTACATGCTTAAGTTCCTTTAGTCCTGTAGGAATAATCTTATTTTCCATCAGCTTCGGTCAAAGAAACAGCAGTTCATGTTGCTGTTGATATTAGTGTTCTGCTCCCCTTTTAGGTAACGTGGCTTTAATCTGTCCGAAAATGATTTGTTTAATGTTATTTCATGTGTTCAATAATCATTTTCCAAACTTTTCAGCAGTTTGTCAGCAAGTCTGTTCAATGAAGAAGATAAATAATATTTAGATAAAAGCCTCAGTTTTCTCTCTCAGTGATTTTCTTTACTTTCTTCATTTTCTGTCAAACATATGAAGACATTTTTTTCATGCATTTTCTGGAGCTTATTTTCTTTACAGTGTCACACTTCAGTCTTAAGATACCTGACCCAGAGAAGCGCGTTACGTTACGTTGTGTTTGTTCATTGTATCGTATGAGTATTTATGAGGTGGTGCCCCAGATTTGCTTCTTTTTTCTGCGTGAGTATGTTTGGAATATTTTTAATTTTCCTGCCCTTAAATTACAGCTTAATAACGTATTGTGTCCATGTTCGATACCTTTAGTAAGCCCTCAGCTTTGTGTGCTAAAAAAACGAAAGAAAAGAAACTTTTTCCCTTATTTTTACAACCATCCTCATGTAGTTGACAGTCATGCTGAAGCTGAAGAGAAAAATGAAATGTTTAATTCACAGATCTTTTACTATTTTAATGGGGAAACGTTTACATGAAAATCGGGTGTAGAAAGTTATCCTTTTCTTTAAGTGTTATTATGCTGAGATTTAGGTGGCTTTTGTGTGCTGGTCAGTCAGATTTCCTTCTGATTGACAAACCATGTCAGTATGTCAAATTTTAACTGTGGAGATGGCACTTAGAACTTAAATGAGCCACGGTAAGATTTATTGAAATCTAAACATCAAAAAGTCTGGATTTTAACAGTGGAAAATATGTTGCTCTTTTAATTGTGTTATTTTGAGAAGAATATAGCTGCAAAACATTTAGCACAATAGAAAAAAAAACTGCTGGATCCACATTTGCGGAGATAAAGTAGAACAAATGTGCACTGATAAAATTGCTGAGATTTTAAGACTTTAAAAAAACGAGAAGAAGAAATTGGTCTCAGTTGTTTGACCACCTCAGTTAACCAGAATGTTGCTCATTGCTGCTCCATAAAGAGCAGTTCCTTCGAGTGAGTGCTCTGTAGTCAGTCTGATAATAGAATGTGCATATTAGTGTATTTTCTTCTCTGTAACTGGTTTTGATATGTTTTGATGTGCAAATTGTATTGAATAAAATGTTTGCAATTAAGTCTGTCTGGGGTATTGTTTCATGTAACAGGAAGTGAAAGATGTATAGTTATGAGACTCTACAGTTTTTTGATTTGAGACAAAAATTAACAAAGCTTTGGCAAAAAAATAAAAATATTCTCTGAAACTTTATGACATCTTCACCTTGGAAACCATTCAGAATAAAACTGTTTTCATAGTAAAGGTACAATTCTGCATGTCAACATGCTTTTATTTTGTATTTTGCGAGTTGTTTCCGGGTCTCGACAGCGAGAGCGGTGCCTGCACCGGAAGAAACCCCACAGTGGAGATCTGCTGCCAGAGAGCTGTGATTTATTCTCAGACCCAACGTGCAATACCCTGGACCTTTCTAATGATACATTTATTTATTTGCAGGTTATGATTTTTATATTTTATTTCCAAAACAATACCTGACATAAACTAACGGCAAAAGTATCACGTTTTAGAACAGGAGCCCGGATTTCTCTGAGATGAGCCAACATAACAGAGGTCCCACTCAGCTCTTTTTTTCCGGATATCATAAACTCGAGCTTTCGGGACTTCAGGGGCTAAAACAATTATTTGGGTGCATATTAAATAGCTCTGTTGGGCGCTGTGTATATATAAAAAAAAGGTTTTTAAATGATCAGCGAGGAGCTCAACGTGCGCTGCGTGTCCACGCCACTCCCGCAGAACTGAGGAGAGATTCCTGCTGGTGTGATGCATCGAAACACATAAACGATCTTTTCTGTGACGCGTATTTTGCGCGAAACTCGATTTGAGAAGGTAACGCTTAAGTGACTGTGGAGAAGTTAGGCATGAGTAAAAAAGATAACGGTAAGAGTTTAGCTTCATGCTAGGATGTGTTTGACAACAAGCCGCCTGGCGTATTTTGCACTGGGATCGAGCGAATGACGCTCGTGAGATTTCACAGTTAAACTGGAAAGTTTAGCTCAGAAGCTACAAGCTAGCTAGCTAAGCTACGTTAGCTAAACTCAAGGCTTTCAAAACATTTATGCAAATTCACGCATAAATCCACTTTTACAGTATTTTTTATTTGTTTTAAATAATCGTATGTGGGGTGTGATATAATGTCACATCTATTATAACGCTTTTTTTTTAAACCAATGATGAACGCAAGTTAAGCTCACTAACGTTACTAACAAACAAATACTTGAACGTTACACAACACGTAGCTATAGCGCGTCGAGGCGTCTTAAATTACTTCTAACAAGACCATAACAATCTAAGTGTCATTTATAGCTACGTTCAAGGTATTTGTATAATGTTATATCAAATTTAAGTACTATTCGGGAACGTTTGTGCATCTCTTATGACCTCATTCTCCTGCTGTCTTCCGCAGGCGCGACCCTCATTCTTGCCTATCTGAACGAGAAGAACCGACCCTACAGCGCTCAGGATGTCTTTTGTAATTTACAAAAACAGCATGGACTTGGCAAAACGGTGAGATGGACGGTTGTCCATAGGATGCATTGCTGTGTGTGTGTGTGTGTGTGTGTGTGTGTGTGGCCTAAATTAATAATTGATTGAATATGTAACGTTATGATTCACCAGGCAGTTGTCAAGGCCATGGAGCTGCTGGCACTTGAGGGGAAGATAAAGGAGAAAACATATGGCAAGCAAAAGATTTATTTCGCTGATCAGGTTAGTCTGTTCATCTGAAATGCTGTGTTGCTGTGGAAAGAACACAGTGAAAGTAAAATGCACTGTTCTATACTTTTTATGTGATTTGGCTGATAATGATAGCCACAAATCTCACCCACAGGAACAGTTCAAAGACGTGAAGGATGCAGACCTGAAAGCCATGGACGGTCAGATCTCAGAGCTCAGCTCAGGGTTGCAGGCAGTCACCCAGAGCTGCAGACAGCTGGATGCAGGTGGAGTACATCATAGGTCTCTGCGGGTCTTCACTATATCAAGACATTTTGTTTGAATCGGCCACTGGATGCTGTCTTTGCGAAAGAATATTCTAGACGAAGTGAATGTGCTTTTGTTGTATTTGAAAGAGGATGTTGTGTATGTTGTGTGCAATCTCCACCAACAGAGCTGAAGGAGCTCAGCAGCTCCCTGACAACAGAGGAAATGGTGTCAGAGATCCAAGAGCTGAAAGCTGAGTGTTCTGGGTACAGAGCGCGGCTGGAGAAGATCAGGTCGGCCACAAACCACGTCACACCAGAGGAGAAAGAAAAGGTTAGGGATGAAATTACGCAGCAAGTTATCTTAGAGACCATACGAGGATACAGATTTGTTTTCCCATTTGCTTCACTGTATGGTAGCGCATTGCTCATAGTATGTTCATTTACAGGTTTACAAAGAGCGGGATATATTCGTGAAGGAGTGGAAGAAGAGAAAGAGATTGGTATGTATGTGTACAATATGGCTCCTTAAAAGACTGATTGATTGCTTTATTTTTGTGCCATACACACAAAGTGCCCAACCCTCATGGGTTTATAAGACACCAAGCTTCCAGTTGCAGCAGTCAAGTTTCATTTCATTACAAAGACAAAAAATTTACAGCTCGAAACAAAAAATATTCCCTCTTTCCCAGGCTTGACAGAGAAAAAGGTTCCCTTCCTAAAGCACACTCAAGTTTTTCGTATTCATCCAACTGAAGGAAATCAGCACATACTGATGACATTATAGTGATAAATATTTCCCTCAGGTCATCATAAACAGGGCAACAAAACAAGAAATGAACCTCATTTTCAATCTCACCAAGGTCACACAACAAACAGAGTCTATCCTCTATCCTAAACTGCATATATGGTTCCACGCAGTAACTATTTGAGACAGTAAGTTCATAATTTTGTCTTGTACCATATGTCGACCGACCGTTTTTCTTTTTATTTGGGAAACATCTTGCTCCGAATCTCTTGAATATCACAAAGCAAATAGAGGTCTTAACTCCTGCGCTCAGGGATGACAGTGTGAGATGTCCCAGTTAAAAATCTTTTTGTGAGTCTGCAATCATTTGACATTTACTTCTGATGGTTTGAGGTTTCCAACCCATATCTTGACAAATGGCCCAAACTGATGTAAATTTATGGACTCCTAAAGAGGAGTGAGGAGCTCTGTGCTGCACAGTTTCAGAACTTGGATGCTCTCGGAGAGTCCTGTGCTCATCCAGCGTTAAACCAAGATATTTATGAAGTTAATCAGCAACTATTTATCCATTATTCCTCAGTAATCACTATCTGGCTTCAGGTTTTCTTTGTCAAATCTAAGTCGTTGTTTTGTTTTGCTTTTTAAAGAACATCCCTTTGGCCCCTGAGGAACTGTGGATGCTGTTTTTCCTCCTCTGCTGCCACATTTTCAATACTGAATTCATATATTGAATAAAAACGTTCAAGCAGTAGATAGAAAGGAGGAATTAAAGCAATTATTATACAAAGACATAAGCTTGTCCTTGACTTTTTTGTGCTTTGTTTCTCTCAGGCTTCAGATATGAGCAATGCGATCCTGGAAGGGTATCCTAAGAGCAAAAAGGAGTTCCTGGTGAGTCAAAGATGCTCATAACATCCTCTTTCCAACACTGTATTTCATGCCCATGCCCCCCCCCCCTACATGTTTTGCTCCACATTTCTAATAAATAATGTTGCTCCACAGGATGAAGTTGGAGTGGAGACTGATGAGGACTGCAAGGTTGTTGTTCCAAGTACATGAAAGAACAACAAAACGTTTGTTCAGCCACTTCCTTAATCTGAGCTAAGAATATGGATTGTACATAAGGGTGGTTTGAACACAACACATTCTTTATTTGTAGCCTTTATTTTTTAACACAAAGTGCATCTTTAGTGAAAGCTGAATGTAAATACAAAGTTTGTAATCGAGAGTGTACTCAGATCACCTCATAGGCAGCAATGGTTTATTTTTTTTTCCCTTTTTAAAGCCAGAAAACCAAATCCTGAGCTTATGATGAAAATGTCAATGTATTATTAATTATTAGACATAAAAGAGATGTACATTCTTTGTTTCAATTACATGTTTGTTTTTTTTTTGTAAACTGTACATAAAAGAACACAATGTTAAAGCACAGATAGTTATTTATGATCTTCAGGCGTTGTGGGTGTGGTCCAGTTTTTCTCTACTTTATAGATTTTCTTTAAGCTGTTTCTTCACTCAGCACTGCTGTCAAGTTAAATGTTCATGACAGAATGTTTGACACACCAGCGTTAACCTCATCTCAATACATTTAGATTTTGCAGGGTCATTAGCTGTAGGGATGGGAACCACTGCCCTGCTGTGTTTGTCTTTTCTGCTGTTGTTACTTTATTTCCCTGCTACTTGGGGAAAAAATAAACATTACAAAATCTATTTCTTAACACAGACTGACATTATTATTTGGATGGTGATAACAGAGGATGGCTTTTAGAAAAGAATTATCAAAGGAAATAATAAAAACTTAAAGCAACAAGCGACATTTTTTCCCCGTGACAAAAAGCAACGACAGTAAATCAACTGTAACCACACGGATTAGCCATCTGTGTGACAGATTTCACTCAGATACTGGAAACAAAACGGTCACAAGTCATCACAAAAGATTGCTCTATATGACATATTTAAAAATCAAAGTACAAAAAAAACCATCTGCGTGTGGCCAAAGTCCATGTTTCTGTCACATGAGGTTGCAGTGACAGAACTTTTCCACTGAATGGTGTTCAAACCTTGTAAGTGCTGCTGACTTTTGCACCATTTGACTGAACCGTTTGTGCTCATTTTGACAAAATCAGGTGTGGTGAAAACACTGATTTTCTCATTTATTTTTATGCGTGGTGCGAGGCAGTTCTTATCGCCTTTGTTACCATTTAATTTAAAAAATGCTTACTGTAGAATAAAAAGCAATCTGAAGGATATATCACGATCAATGCCTTCTATTTACATCATCTCTAAAATGAACACGTGTATAACTTCACCGGTCTGTTTAACATTTAACACAACATGGGATGTAGCTTAATTATTGTCAGAGTCAATATAAACTCATTACTCAATCTTAAACCTTTATGCGGCTTATATTGCACACCTGTCACACCCATGAGATTTCAGCAATAATGGAAACCTCATATTTTCTAACAGTAAAAGATAGAAAAGTTTGTTTTCATCAAACCTCTGATAAAATGCTGAAGCACCACAGAGTGCTCCCACAGGAGAAGTGACAGCTACCCTGCAGTAGTATAGTTGTCTGCTATGGTACAGGAGTTGTATACTTGACTCAGTGTGCATTGACGCTGAGACGAGCCCTTTGAATCAGCATAAGGCGGCCAAGTTACGTCACAGAGAGGAAGGTGTAGGGGTGTGTGTGTGTGTTTTTACAAGTGTCATCGCTGTTCGTTCTCCTCTATGTTGCTGAAGTTTGATAGGCTGCAGAAACGATATGATTAATAAACTCATCTAGGTTTTGATTTATCTCAACAACAGTTCCTGCAAACAGTGACCACAACTACACTCTTGTCGGCATGATTCATTTGACTTACACATTCATTTCCAAACTCTTATTTTGACTTCAGAGCTCTCGTGTTTCCCCTGCATTTCTTAGCAGAACGATACTAAGCAAAGACTGAAATATGCTCCTGTCAGAAAATGATCCCTCTAAAACATGCACCTGCTCAATCCTATACAGCTTTGTTGCCCGTAGTGTGTGCTGAAGTAATCCAACTGCAGACAGGGAGTCACTGATGAGTTGAAGTGTAAATACTGAGGTTTGGCCTGAGGCTGACTGGAGTTTTTACTCCACCCTGAGAGACCAGAGCGAGCCCAAAGTCAATTACTGCGAGTTCAGTTCAGAGGTTTGGCTCGATCAGTAAAGCTGACCGTTAAGCTGCCGGAGCACCCCGACAACAAACTCCCTCAGCGTCTGGGGAAGAAGAGAAGGAGCACAAAGACTAATTGTCTCGACATCAACAAAGCAACACAAACCATTTTTATTGCGTCTGATCTGCTGTCCACAGCGTGTCGAGAATATTCTTTACCTGTGGCTTGCAGTGCTCCTCGATCCAGCTGAAAACGCAGGCGGAGAGCTCTTGGAAGCTGCTCACTGAGACAGAACTGCTGAAGGACTGGAACAGGGAGTCCATGATGCTCTGAAAGATGTTGAACTTCACCTGGTCAGACACCTGATCCTCTCCCTGCTGTGGGTTGTTCTGGTGGGCCTTCACTATGTGCTCATAGTTCCTATTAGCAAAGACAATCATTGTGAACTGGCATAAAATACCGTACACCGTTCATCGTATCATTGTATATAATCGTAGATATTCTTACTGTAAGGTTTAATGTGCCCAAAAAAAAAAAAAAAAAAGAGAACTTCTCCAATCAGTTATTCGTTCTACACACAAGAATTGGTTTGCTTCTGCAGAAAATGTAAAATCCAAACAGCATTTCAAGCTTTCATTTGAGGATATTTTTGTTCCATTTTCTGATTTGACATCTGAGAGGCTCGTTCCTATCTGCTGTGTCAGAGCTGCAATCAAAGCATCTCTGAATCAAAAGTTTTCCCTTTTTGTGCGACATCAGCTTTTCTTACATTTCATACTTGTGATGCAGAACAATTGAAGCGGGGAGTTCAGAGTTTGCTAAAAAGTTAGACTGGAGTCAATTGTACGGTGAAAAGCTTGACTACGAAAGTCGGTGAACTGTTATCTCACGTTTTCATGATCTTCAGCGCCATCACTTCTTTCCTCAGTACTGAAACTTCCTCCTCTTGCTTCTTCTTTTCTTTATGAAGAAAATGGATGTAGTCAATTGCTACAAAAATAAAACACAGAAATGCAACAGTCAGTGATGTCCTCACTCCACACAGACGTTAAGTTTCCATTTTCCAAGAGGCGCTTCAGTGTATTTATAACCTGCTTTGCATAAAGGAATGTGCGGCTGGATCTGTACGCAGAGGCAGGAAGAAGTCTGCAGATTTTTAGCACATGACTGAAGTGAGAAATGAGCCAGCGGCCTTGACAGGTTTTTGTGCCATGTTCATCGAATTAGGCACCACAGGAATCCGTTGAAAAACTACTGGATAGTGTAAATGTTGAAAGTAGGACAGAAAACTCGAAACTTTCCTGACTTGCTCCTATTTCCTTTGCCGTTAATGCCTTTATTTTACCCTGACTGTGTCACTGCAGCACACATTTAATGGTCTTCTGGGGGAAAAAAGCAAGACTTCAGCTCATTTACAACCATAACCATGACCAGAGAGCACATTATTCCAGTTTTCCTCCTTCTCATATACAAAGGTCTTAATGAGTCAGCACCAGCTACATTTGTCCACTTTTTGACTTCTGCTGGTTTATTTTAAGCACCCACGAACAGTTACAGAAAAATCAGGGATGCAGTCAATTACAGCCCAGAGCTTTGGATAACTCTCCCTACATGCTTGACGCCCAGGCCACACATCCTGAGTGTACCTCAGGAGTGTGCGTGCGTGGCAGAGCCGCTGCGTCTTGCGTCGTCCACACAGGCAGTGTTACTTTTGCCAGCCCTGTATTTCCACATAGAATTTTCCTTTATAAATCCTGTTAATAATAAAATGTTTCACGATTTTTTTACAAATGCAATTCATACCGAGTTTCAACAGTAAAGCGTGTGCTCAATTGTTTTAATTAATTAATACTATTAAAAATAATAAAATCAAGAAAAAGTATTTTTGCCGTGCAAAAGCAAAATTCTGATTTAGGAATTTGCTGCTGCTGCTACACAGGAGGATGAAACTGAGTACAGAGTGATGGATTTAATCTTCTCATAGCCAGTTTGATTAAAATCAGCGGCTACAACACAGATTCCATCCAGCTGTTTAGGACTGTTGCTGCTGATGATGTCATACACTGCTATGGTATATTTTCCTATCTGCAATCTAGAGCGTGGGCTTTTAATTTGAGGGCATGATTTGTTGAATTTACCGCAGCTTTTGTAATACTTTCCCTCAAACCCTGCCCTCGCTCTCAAAAAGTTTGTACCTACATGTAGATTTGCTGTACTCCTGCAGAAACCTTCACGCTCGAATGCATTTATGATGCTTGCTTGGACAGATTTCCTGTGCTCAAGCTTCAGCCTCTCACCCTGCACCCGGTCTTATCTTTGTGCTTACAAAACTTTGACTCTTGGATCTTTGGAAAAAAAACTGAAAAATAAAGGTGCTAGGTTTTCTACAATCTTCCTCTACCTTAGGCCATGAATTTATCAATCACCTCTCATACATCAGTTACTTATATGAACTACAAGTGTTTAACATCCGATCTCGTCAGTAAAATCCCATCTTACTTTTCTGCAGCACTGTAGCCTTGCTGATCTTCTGTGCTCCCACTGCAAATTCAGACTGCTGCTGGCAGGTTGGTACTATCGTCTGAAGGTCATCGTAGCCCTTCTGTCGTTTCAAAAAAAAAAAAAAAAAAACCCAACTTATTCACAACCAATGAACACAAAAATTATCTAAAAACATTCAATTTCTCCAAATGTGAGTGTGATGTTCCTGCGTTAAGTCACAGACATCTGCAATCTTTGCAGCC